>APFE030997683.1:19068-44171 GCA_000404065.3 Pinus taeda | reverse complement strand
GGTGTATGGAAGCATTTGCTCTCTTGCCGCTATCCTATGTAGGAAAGAGTCGGCCAAGTCTTTGAGAGTGCACTCTGATCTCTTGGTAGAGTCTGCGGTAGCTTCCTCTACCACCTGCTTAGGCTTCTCGGCTTCCAGCAAATCATAAGTCCCTTGCCAGGTAGTTCTGGCGAGTCCCGTGCACGTTGTATCAGATATCAATCCCTTCTTACTATTTACTATTAGTTGCGGCATGGACGGTGATTCAACAGCACCTGCAACCTTCTTCTGCTTCTTTCCCATAATGCCCGAATTGCTTTGACAAATCTGTAATCTGCACAGAAGGGTGGTTTTTGGCGTAATACCGAGATAATAATAAAACTCGCAATTGAGAGTAAAATAAGAAGAACGTCGATATACTTTGCCTTTATTAAAACAACGCGGATATGATCTATAGGTAGATTTGAAAGGATGGATTCATTAAGGGGCCGTATAGGACCTGCCACCTTATAAATGCTCATTAGTGCAATATTTGCCTAAAGATCTTTTAAACCATGCAATGGGCGTACCGGCGGCCGAGCGGGAATGATTATGCCTTAATTGTCATTAATCCGAGCTTTCCAATCATTCTAACGGCTTCTTCTGGAGAACTGTGCCTTATCTCATCGGATCGGGGAGGGGTGCGAGGATAGTTTTAACAATGTTTCAAATGACGCCGATCGCCGATCGCCGATATCGGGTCGGGGAAAGGCTTATGCGCATTAAGGTTTTGGCAAGGGGAAACACCGATCGCCGATCGCCGATATCGGATCGGGGAAACGTCTGTGAGCAATACTTGACATACGAAGGGAACCGCCGATCACCGATATCTCCTATGGCTTTATCGGGTCGGGACTTCATCGATAGGCATGATAATGGTGCTCAAGAAAATGGCCGATTGCCGATATCGGGTCGGGGCTTTGGCCGATGGGCGCAATAGTGATGCACAAGGGAATGCCGATGGCCGATATCGCCGATAGCTTTATCGGGTCGGGGCTTGGCCTTTTGATTGCTTGATGCATACATTTTTGCTTTATTTCCAATATTTCAAAGGGATATTGCTTTTCTTGGATTTATTGGAATTTCATAAAGTAAGGATTATTGACATCAATTTTATTTTGAAAGGGACCCATTTCATATTCTAATGGTCTTGTGAATAATAATAAAGATGAAATGGGGGGTTGTTTTGCAAGGCACAACAGGTTTAAAGGGTTATGATTTTTGTACTTGGGGCATCAGAGATTAAGGTGCCTACCATATTTTTGGGAAATATAGTTGATGTGCTCTATTCTCTAAATCTCAAATTGGCAATTATTTAAGAATCAGACTTGAGTTGCATCTTATTTACTTTTATTGTTGAAGTAGAGTTAAAATGTGTTCTTATAATTATTGTCACATTTGAGTTTGAGATGGATATGGTAATATATGGAAGGTATACATTTTGGCACTTCAAAGGTGTCATTTTGCCTCCTCTTTGATAGAGAGCTTTGGGATATCAGGAAATGATGTTGAGGTTTAATTTATAGTTTCTATCTTCTATAGAGTTATAAAGAGAGCACCTTTGTAAACGGTTTGATCACCATTGGATGGATTTCTGTTGGAGGCAGAATCACCGCTATTTGGAAAATATTGGATAGTAGCATATTTGGAGGAGATCTATTTTTTCCTCTAATCACAACATGTGTATCACAAATGCTATCCTTATTGCATATGATCTCTCCATTGCTTTTATTATTTCTTGATCATAAACCTAGCAATGACAAGTTTTGGAATGATTGGTTGTTTTATTGAAAAAAAATTGTTGTATAATTTCATGAATTGTGTCCTCGATTTATGCGAGACATTTTTACAAAATTTATGGCTTTATAACTTTTTTCGAATGGTTATGGCCTACTGGGAAATATGTTTGATCATTTGTTTTAAGCAGTTTTGGGTGTTATGCCTTATGGATATTCTCTATTTGATATCCATAATAATTACAAATCTTGCTACTAACTACATATCCCTAATTGGTATTTAATCTAAATCTATACTCATGTTTTCTTCCACTTTCCTTATGTGTTTTACTAGATTTTTATTTTGAACCATATTGAATTATGAAGGTGATAATCCTAAAAAATTGAACCATATTGAATCTGATAGTGATAAACCTAATAAACATTGCAAACTCTCACAGTACAAATGAACATTGCATATCATTAAATGATCATCTTTTATATATTTGTTCTTTTAGAGTTTTGATGTAGCTTTTGGTCTTTAGCCAAAAGTATTATTTACAATACACTCTCAAATGGTCATCTTTTACATGTCTGTCGACCATTCCCTTAATAACCATCAGTTGCAATATTTATTCTTTAGAGTATATAGGTGTAGCATTTAGTTAGAGAAATAGATGGTTTACAATACCCTCTTTTACACTTCTGTCCATTGTTCACCTAATAATCATCAATTATGTTAAAATGCTAAACTATGATAGAGCTCTACACGTAAGGAATTTCAATTGAGCACTTTTTAGAACCTAACATCTAATGTACTAAAATTGAGTTTAGAAATCAAGAATTTACACCATTTGAACTTAAAAAAATAATTTAATTATAGATTTGACGATATAGTACATTATCACAACTTGAGATGGCTAAGATTTTCTCTACTTTGCTTGTGCTTATGCATGTCAAATTGGTGAATTATTGATTGCACGAGTTTATTTGATATAGTAGGGCATATATGGATGCAAATTTGATTGAAGAAGTCTACACTAAAGACCTTAATTGATTTGGTTGCATATGTTCTTGAAGAAAGCCTTGAAACCCTGTCATATATCTCCTCCTTATTTTCCTTTTATGTCTTTAAATTTTAATTTTAAATTCAAATGTACAATAAAGCATCAACAATGTTTGGCAATTTTTTTATCATTGTAAATTATAACCAACCTCATAGGCTAACATGAGACTCTTTGGCCTTATTAAGTCAACTTCATGGCTTCACCAAACATGTAGATATTTTGTTGTCCAAATTTAACTACCAAGAATTTTATATTTGTTAAGTTCATGAATGCACAATATGATGTGGCTTGCAACTTAATTTTATATATTTTGAAAGTAAGTGTACTACTAGGTATTTTAATTTTTTTAGTTATGTTTATTACTAGTTAGAATAATTTTGAAACAACATTTAAAATTAAATTTGGCGATAAATGAATTATCTTAACAATCTACGTATTAGAGTCATCTAAAATGAAAATGGAAAACAAGCATGGTTGGAATCAAGATAATTTGCATAAGTACAATTCAACATCACTATCTCATCACTTTTCAGTGTCATTTTCATGAAACTACCTTGGATGAAACATTTGAGATTCAAAAGGTGAAAATGGAGATAGTGAACATAAAAGTAAATATTAGTCTTGAAGATAATAATAATTCATTTATAATGAACTTAGGGAGGATAATACGGGTGTGCTTAGGAAAGTACTTGTTAATTCATTATGGATCACATAAGCTTGAATACAGAAAGTACTTGTTACTACAAAATCTAGCAAGCCTAGTAAAAAGACTCATTAGACAACTTATCTCTTATAACAATAAATAGATTAGCCACCATTGTCGCCTCAATGATGTCTCTCTTGCTATTTTGTGATTGGATGTTATTCTCACATGGGAGGTCTCCTTGGCAAAGCTTAGAGGTTAGATGATCAGGGCTTCAAGTTAAATGGCTTTCAAAGGATCTTGTACATAAATCATCTAGAAAATTCATCAATAAAAGAGGGCTTAAGGGTGATTGGAGTCTAATGGTTATGGGAGAAGGTAATGACAAAGCCTTCGATAATAAGATGAGAGTTACAAATGTTCAAGCACACTTTCCACAAATCCCATAAACTAGTGTTTTTACAATATGTCGCAACAAGTTGTGTCTCCTTGCGTAATGCCACTAAGGACTCATAGCATAAAAATTCAATGTAAAATGATATAGCGATGCCCTTGTATATCTTTTTCCAAATGTGTGAGAGATTTGGTGCATTATATGCACTTTTGTGAGAAATCCTACGAGGTCTCTTAAGATGGTGCAACAAGTGATGCGTAGTTGCATTTTTGCGTGCCAAAGTCCGATTACGAGTTTAATTTACGAGAGGACATTGTTATCGCAACTCTGAGATGTAGAATTACAATGTGTTGTGTTGAAGCAAGAATATGCAAATAAATCTTTTACTAAAATTTAACAAAGAGAATTGAACATAGAGGAGTTGTTGAGTGTTATCTGTTGGAGAAGAAAAGAAAGGGGACTCCAAATTTTTGAAATTGTCAAAAAATTGTGGTTGTTGTAGCGGCTACATCAATGATTTAAAAGTATATTTAATTGTTGTCATCTCCTTTTCACCTTCAAAATCTGCAAGAAAAACAAAAACAAAAAGTCTTACACCTTACACCCAATAAAGAGATCTCACACCACTTGTAGTGAACATTTATAGTAAAGATCAAAATATAAAATATCAATCCTTAATCTTAAGAATGAAACCCTTGTCTTCATAAATACCAAAACATTTATATCTTAAATGTAATGTACCTAGTGAATATAATTTTGAATAACTAAGGAGGGACCCAATGAAATAATTAATATAATGTGACCATAACCATGGGAGATATTCATTCATTAGTTTATGGGTGATAAATAAACTCAGTTAAAAAGAAATAATATAATGATAAGGGGTGATTGTCCTAGATCCCTACGAATACAAGTGGGAAACTAAAAATACACATTGTATTGAGATATGTTGAATGTTGGATATTGTTTGGTAGTAAACATGAGTTCTGAAGTGATCCATTTCATAAAAAGTATTTGAGAGTGTTACATTAACTTACCTTTGTATTCTTGTGTTCATTAATTTGTGAATGTTGTGGTATTTTTTAAGCCTCAAGCTTAAGGGTTGGTCTTTTATTTATTTTCTCTTATATGTACATATAAGAAAAAATAAATGAAAAACCAACTCTTAAGCTTGAGAATTAAACCGTTCTCTTCAAAAACACCAAAATATTCACAGCATCAGAAACAAAAACCTTAAATTATTGCAATACCATCGAATTTTCATTATGCAATAAATCACTCCAAAAATCATGTTTTTTTATAAAATATTACATCCAACACATTTAATACAATGATACTCGTGTATTTATACTTCTTCATAAGTATTGCGACGATTATATGACAATTACCCCTCATTATTTTATTATTTTCTCTTAACTAATTAGTGGACCTATTTACTACCATCAACTACTAAATGGACATATTCCATGATTTTGACCATAATACATTCATCATCCTTTTAAGTACTATTACCCACCCACTTTAGTGGGTAACCCCTAGGATAAATGTTTCTTGCCCATTGGTCAGCCAACTAGCTAGCATCCTTATGATGATTCAAAAATAGCTTTCCTTTATAGATCTCCACCTATGCTTTCATTTAAAGTTTTGGGGCATATTAATATGAATCATAGGCCAAGCTATATGATTGACCACTCTTTATTTTACCCTTGTTCTGATGCTTCACTTAGGAGATTATTCTTTGTCTCTAGTCTAATGTGTCCTCCCCTAAGGCTCTTTTCTTCCACTATTAGGACAAGCACTAATAGGAGGCACTAATTGATATAGTGTGCCCAAGGTAATCCATACTTGTCAGATTCCAAGTTTCCCTTATATTCACTTCCATTATTTGGGTTGATTGTCATTGGTCATTGAGATTGGCACCTTATATCATCATCTCTAGGTGAAGGCTTAGAAATTTTCTCTAAGAGGTTGATGCAATTGAAAGAAACATGCAGGAAAAATCCTAGAATAATTTATATCCCCCTCACTAGCCATCACCCAATTCCTAATATTTTCATGTTCTATCTAAGTGAACTTTTGAATATCCCAACCCTAATGAATGATAAATTGTTGCATCTATAATGGGTGTTGGAAAAACACAAAGCAAGTTAGGTCACCTAAGTAATGCGTGAAGAAAGACAAATCACCGAAGTAAACTTGGTGCACAAGAGGCATGGAAAAAGAAATCCAAGGAAAGGTAACCTATACCTCCATTATTTCTCCTTTTCTCATTATTATATTCAAATATGTTTGACCTCCTTTAGCTAGTATCATTGCTATGGCCATCTTCCTTGAAGCCTTTCCCATTCCATGACCACATTATCACATGCATCTATGGATTGATGGGCCAACCTATGAAATTTCCTTCCCCTTAGGGGTTAGAAACACCTAATAGGGATAATTGCATAATCATCCTAAACATAAGTGTGGTAACTTGCCTACAAATCATGAGCTAGAAATACATTTGAAAGCAAGGTTTGTGTGAAGTATTTTTTGCACTCCTAACATTGAGTATGGTCCATTATGATGCTTTAATGGTTTTTGTCCCTAATGTTGTTGATATCACTTGATCTTGAGAGTATTTTTCAGGTGGTTCATCATATGTACAGTAGAAATCCCTTAAGAGATGGCTTGACACCTTTCCAGCATAATGAAGAGGACATCTTGCCTAGTTTTAAGAGAATATAACATTGCAACCCCAATGTTTCCATCTTGATATGAGCATTGGCTTTGAGGAGCCTCCACATAGTAAAATACCCTTTACTATACCTCTAGATATGAAACATTGAGCCAAGAATCCAAGGCATTAGCTTGATTGATGGTGTGTCCAAATGGACCTAGGATCCCCCCACACTAGCCTTGCACTTATTTGATGGATGTTTCCATGTTCTAAGGCCCAGATTATGATGGAGACCACTTGGGATGGATTAGGAGGGATATCACACCTTATGTTGATGTCGACACTTAGTCCTAGGGCTTCCATGTCACTGATGCATGCCCTAGGAAGGTGACATGATCCTTCTTGATGATGACATTTTGGTGGAGGAGATATTACTTGGAGATGTATCCATGCACTTTGATGATGTCCCTTGGAGTGAGGAGCACTCTTGGACCCACTTTATCACCTGCTTGATGGAGATGCCCATTTTTGGAGAATGACATCATGTTGGAGAGCCTCTCCTCACACACGTGTGGAGGATTACATACTTCTTATGTTTTTTTATTATTTTATAAATTTATCTTAAGGTTTAATTGTGACCTTTAATCCTAGTTAAACACTCCAAGCAAACTTTTAGGGATTTTTGTTGTAAATTAGTGAATAGTGACTTGACTACCCCTCATATAAATAGAGGGAAGCCACTCTCTCTTGCTCATTGTCACACACAATGTCTCTTTTCTCTTGAGTAAGTTCATACTAGTGTTCTTGTCTTTTTCTCTTGATCACTATGGATGAATGATGGAGTGAATTTCCTTGGTCACAATATTTTGCATGAAGAGACTATCTTTGGATTGATGAAGTGAATCTTAATTGATTGGTGTAAGTTTATTATCATTTTTTTTCTTTTGATTATGCATGTTATTTCCTTAAACCAGTGTTTATATTGTGCCATATTAAAAAGTGTAGAATCATCCATGAAACATTGTCTCAACATTTATGCAAAAATTGCCATTCAAGAATCCAAAGGAACTTGTTGAATGCATCCTTTGGCCTTGCATCTCCTATTACAATAAGTCGCTAGAATTTCTAAGATTAGATCTTTAGTCTTCCACCCTCTTCATCCAAGTCCTTCCATCATTGACCTCGCCCTCTTTGATTCAATAACCTAATTGAATGGAAGCACTAATCTAGTTGTGAGATCACCTTGTAAAAAAATTCTTTTCTTATTTTTTGGTAACTAACTAGGGTTAGGGTTTGGTCTAAATATGCATTTTATAACAATTTAACATCTATATGTTATTGTTTTATTGGTAGGAACTACATTTAATAAAATTATAAATGCAAAATCTAGCATTAATTGCATGTTTTACACATAAAAATAGGGTTGAAGTCTAGATATTTATTATCATTACATGCATTTTCAACCATTAAAAACTTAAAGTTGACCTGTCCCTTACCTCTTTGATAACTTATAATCCTCTGTTGATTTTATCATTTATAGGTTATTTCTTTCTTGTTATATGTTATTACACATTGAAAATTTGCATATCGTAAAAACACTAGTTTATGGGTTTGGTGGAAAGTGTGCTTGAACATTTATAACTCTCATCTTATTATCCAAGGCTTTGTCATTACCTTCTCCCATAAACATTAGACTCCAATTACCCTTGAGCCCTCTTTTGTTGATGAATTTTCTAGATGATTTATGTACAAGATCCTTCGAGAGCCATTTAGCTTGAAGCCCTAGTCATCTAACCTCTAAGATTTGCCATGGAAACCTCCCTTGTGAGAATAACATCCAATCACAAAATAGCAAGAGAGACATCATTGAGGTGACAATGGTGTCTAATCTATTTATTGTTATAAGAGATAAGTTGTCTAATGAGTCTTTGCACTAAGCTTGCTAAGTAACAAGTACTTTCCTAAGCACCCCCGTATTATCCTCCCTAAGTTCATTATAAATGAATTATTATTATCTTCAAGACCAGTATTTACTTTTATGCTCACTATCTCCATTTTCACCTTTTGAATCTCAAATGTTTCATCCAAGGTAGTTTCATGAATATGGCAATGAAAAGTGATAATATAATGATGTTGAATTATACTTATGAAATTTATATTGATTCAAACCCTACTTGTTTTCCATTTGCATTTTAGATGACTCTAATACTTAGATTGTTAAGATAATTCATTTATCACCAAATTTAATTTCAAATGTTGTTTCAAAATTATTCTAACTAGTAATAAACTGAACTAAAAACTTAAAATACCTAGTAGTAGGCTTACTTTAAAATATATATAAAAAATAAGTTGCAAACCACATCATATTGTGCATTCATGAACTTAACAAATATAAAATTCTTGGTAGTTAAATTTGGACAACAACATATCTACATGTTTGGTGAAGCCATGAAGTTGACTTAATAAGGCCAAAGAGTCTCATGTTACCCTATGAGGTTGATTATAATTTACAATGATAAAAAAAATAGCCAAACATTGTTGATGCTCTATTGTACATTTGAATTTAAAATTTAAATTTAAAGACATAAAAAGAAAATAAGGAGAAGGAGATATATGACAAGGTTTCAAGGATTTCCTCAAGAACATATTCAACCAAATCAATTAAGGTCTTTAGTGTAGACTTCTTCAATCAAATTTGCAACCATATAGGGCCTACTATATCAAATAAACTCATGTGCAATCAATAATTCACCAAATTGACAAGCATAAGCTCAAGTAAAGTAGAAAAAAGCTTAGCCATCTCGAGTTGTGATAATGTACTTATTCTTCAAATCTATAATTAAATTACTTTTTTAAGTTCAAACGGTGAAAATTCTTGATTTCTGAACTCAACTTTAGTACATTAGAGGTTAGGTTCTAAAAAGTGCTCAATTGAAATTCCTTGCGTGTAAGAGCTCTATCATAGTTTAGCATTTAGCATAATTGATGATTATTAGGTGAATAGTGGATAGATCTGTAAAGAGGGTATTGTAAACCATCTATTTCTCTAACTAAATGCTACACCTATATCCTCTGACGCAGAAATATTGCAACTAATGGTTATTAAGGGAATGGTCGACAGACATGTAAACGATGACCATTTGAGAGTGCATTGTAAATAATAATTTTGGCTAAAGACCAAAAACTACATCAAAACTCCGAAAGAACAAATATATAAAATATGATCATTTAATGGTATGCAATGTTCATTTGTATTGTGAGAGTTTGCAATGTTTTTTAGTTTATCACTATAAGATTCAATATGGTTCAGGTTTTAGGTTTAGCACCTTCATAATTCAATATGGTTCAAAATAAAAATCCAGTAAAATGCATAAGGAAAGTGGAAAAAAGTAGGAGTATAGATTAGATTAAATACCAATTAGGGATATGTAGTTAGTAGCAAGACTTGTAATTACTATGGATATCAAATAGAGACGATCCATAAGGCATAACACCCAAAATTGCTTAAAACAAATGATCAAACATATTTTCTAGGTTTAGCACCTTCATAATTCAATATGGTTCAAAATAAAAATCCAGTAAAAGACATAAGGAAAGTGGAAGAAAGCAAGAGTATGGATTTAGATTATATACCAATTAGGGATATGTAGTTAGTAGCAAGATGTGTAATTACTATGGATATCAAATAGAGAAGATCCATAAGGCATAACACCCAAAACTACTTAAAGCAAATTATCAAACATATTTTCCAGGTTTAGCACCTTCATAATTCAATATGGTTCAAAATAAAGATCTAGTAAAATACATAAGGAAAGTGGAAGAAAGGAGGAGTATATATTTAGATTAAATACCAGTTAGGGATATGTAGTTAGTAGCAAGATTTGTAATTATTATGGATATCAAATAGAGAAGATCCATACCCAAAACTGCTTAAAACAAATGATCAAACATATTTTCAAGTAGGCCATAACCATCCGAAAAAAGTTATAAAGCCATAAATTTTGTAAAACTGTCTCACATAAATGAAGGACATAATTCATGAAATTATACAATAATTTTTTTCAATAAAACAACCAATCATTCCAAAACCTTCCATTGCTAGGTTTATGATCAGGAAATAATAAAAGCAGTGGAGAGGTCATATGCAATAAGGATAGCATTTATGATACATAGGTTGTGATTAGAGGCCAAAAAAGTGTCTCCTCCAAATATGTTGTTATCTAATATTTTCCAAACAGCAGTGATTCTACCTCCAACAAAAATCCATCCAATGGGATATGTAGTTAGTAGCAAGATGTGTAATTATTATGGATATCAAATAGAGAAGATCCATAAGGCATAACACCCAAAACTACTTAAAGAAAATTATCAAACATATTTTCGAGTAGGCCATAACCATCCGAAAAAAGTTATAAAGCCATAAATTTTGTAAAACTGTCTCGCATAAATGAAGGACATAATTCATGAAATTATACAATAATTTTTTTCAATAAAACAACCACTCATTCCAAAACCTGCCATTGCTAGGTTTATGATTAGGAAATAATAAAAGCAATGGAGAGGTCATATGCAATAAGGATAGCATTTATGATACATAGGTTGTGATTAGAGGCAAAAATAGTGTCTCCTCCAAATATGTTGTTATCTAATATTTTCCAAATAGCAGTGATTCTGCCTCCAACAAAAATCCATCCAATGGGATATGTAGTTAGTAGCAAGATGTGTAATTATTATGGATATCAAATAGAGAAGATCCATAAGGCATAACACCCAAAACTACTTAAAGCAAATTATCAAACATATTTTCCTAGTTTAGCACCTTCATAATTCAATTTGGTTCAAAATAAAGATCCAGTAAAATACATAAGGAAAGTGGAAGAAAGCAGGAATGTAGATTTAGATTAAATACCAGTTAGGGATATGTAGTTAGTAGCAAGATTTGTAATTATTATGGATATCAAATAGAGAAGATCCATACCCAAAACTGCTTAAAACAAATGATCAAACATATTTTTGAGTAGGCCATAACCGTCCGAAAAAGGTTATAAAGCCATAAATTTTGTAAAACTGTCTCGCATAAATGAAGGACATAAGTCATGAAATTATACAATAATTTTTTTCAATAAAACAACCAATCATTCCAAAACCTTCCATTGCTAGGTTTATGATAAGGAAATAATAAAAGCAGTGGAGAGGTCATATGCAATAAGGATAGCATTTATGATACACAGGTTGTGATTAGAGGCAAAAATAGTGTCTCCTCTAAATATGTTGTTGTCTAATATTTTCCAAATAGCAGTGATTCTGCCTCCAACAAAAATCCATCCAATGGTGATCAAACCATTTACAAAGGTGCTCTCTTTATAACTCTATAAAAGATAGAAACTAAAAATGAAACCTAAACATCATTTCTTGATATCCATAATTCTTCATTAAACAATCTCTGCAACATTATCCAGGCATATCACAAATCCTTTATGCTTTTACTTACATCTAATCATCATGATTTTTTAAAGCCATCAACACAAACATCAAGCCATCAACATGCCAACATATCACCATGCCATATCACATGTTTTTGCTCCTTTTCTTTGTTGCTATTGCATATCGTTAATGCTCCTGCATACCTTGTTGATGCTCCTTGCCTTGCTAGTCTTGCGCTGCTCCTATGCCTTTCTTGGTGTTGCACTGCTCCTATGCCTTTGTTGGTCTTGTGTTGCTACCTTGATTTCTTCTCTTGTGTTGCTCCTTTGCTTGTTGCTCCTTTGTTGTAATGTCATCAAGCATACCACGCTTAAGTTGTTTCTTTGCAACTATAACAACATATGTATTTCTTTGCTTCTTTGCCTTGATCACAACCATGCATGCTTGTTATTGCTCCTTACCTTGGTGCTTCTCATTTTCCTTTATTTCTCTTTTGTTGCTCCTTTTCCATCAATGACAATAATGCTAACAGTCTATGGTAGTGCCCTGAGAAGTTTTTTTTGGACCCTATATTAGGTGGGTAGACCTGCTTATGGTTTTGTGCATGGGTTTTGGACATGGATTTGGGCATTATGGTTTTCTGTCCATGGTATTTTGTAGATCCGATCAAGGAAACTACATTTATGTTGTAATCCAAGGTTAATGGATTGGGCTTTATGAATGCTTCGACATGTATATATATGTGTTGTAACATTGAAAGGAATATAATGAAAATCAATCTAGTAGTCCTAGTTTTAGGTTCCATGGGAAATCTCTGTGTATTTGTTTTATATTCCTGTCATTGTTTATTTTCTGTTCTTAGAATTCGTCTGTAGGTAATTTTTGTACGGGGTTAAAACCTACATTCTAGGCCTTGAAGTGTGACAAAGGCTCGACGGTATTTTCCTTTCACAAAGAAAATATGTTGTGAATATATTAGAGAGATTTGGAATGATATAATGCAAGTCCATGGCCACACCGATGGAAATGAACTTCAAGAAGTTATATGGAGACGTAGGACCTGATTTGGTGAATCCATCTGAGTATAGATAGTTGATTGGGGATCTGATGTTCCTTGTGAACACCTGTCCAAACATATGTTATGCATTGAACACATTGATTCAATTCATGAACGATCCTCTCCATGCACAATGGACCGATTCCAAACACATTTTGAGATACTTGCATGGAACGATCATAGTTGGTTTGAGATATTCTACCAGAGATGTTCAACTTCATGGATACACTGATGTTGACTCGGAAGGAAATGTTATAGACAATAAAAGTATGTTTGGATGTTGTTTTAGTCTTGGATCTACCATGATATATTCAATGAGAAGGAAGCATAAGTCCGTAGCATTGAGTACCACCGAGGCAGAATATATTGCTGCTAGCATGGCTAGTTGTGAAGCAGTTTGGTTGAGAAAAATCTTTGGAGTGCTATTTGAGCAAGTCCTAGAAATTATAGTGATATATTGTGACAAAAAAGTGGGATTCGTCTGGCAGAGAATCATGTATTTCATGACAAGTCCAAGCACATATAGATTCCGTATCACTTTATTCAAGACATGGTGTAGAGAGGAGTCGTTTGAGTCCATCACATATCGACACATGATCATATTACAGATATTCTCACCAAGGCTTCACCGAAAGGAAAGTTCTTGGTCTTCAGAGAGAAACTTGGACTGATGGGTGTGCCCATTCCTGATAAGGAGCATCATTGATTGAGGACAATCATCCAACTCTTCCCCCCTGTTTGAGCTCCCAAGGTGATGAATTGAGATAGAGGGCTCTTGGGGTGGAGGGATCTCTAGAAAATAGGGTTTCACCCCTATTTTTTACCCATAGGGTTGGATTATTAGCTCACCTTATATTGGTATTTGCAGAGTATACCCCAGTTCGCATCATACCCACAAGCTAGACTTGTTGGGATTGTCCCTCCCCATCTAGCCAATGGGTTGAGGAGGCTTGTAGGTGTGTGATCCTTACCTCTTGGTAAGTCAGGTATATCGTCCATGTTAGGATTATGATGCAAGTGTTCTACCACATGACTCTTAAGGGTCATTGCCAGTAATATCAGCAATCAATAGGATGGGTTGAGTAGTAGCTCCCCTACATCACGTATTGCTTGATATGGGGTCATACTAGTAGCCGCCCCATGAGATTTTGAGTAATAGCCACTGACAAAGATTCTAGGTAGTAGCCCGATGGATAGAGGGTGGTAGGTTTTTCTCCTTGATGATTCTTCTTATTTAGAATTTAGAATGTTTCAGCAGATAGAGTTAAGCAGAGATGGGTCATACAACGACAGGATGACATATTGATAGATGGACATATTTTTATAGGTGTAATCCTTCTTTGTTGAGAGGGAGTGTTAAAATATGCAACTACGGTCAAATTCCACCTTGAAAATATCATATTATGTAGATGATGATGGCATTGAATTCCTCTTTTTGAGAGGACCAAAAATGACCTAAAGATCACCTCATTTGGACAAGAAGAAGTTGGTTTTTGAAGTTATGTACCCACACATACACATTTGAACATATCAACCTTAACATCAAATCGACATTATTGGACATCCATGAAAGCTTATAATACAAGTGACCTAGAGCTCATTTGGACATAAATCAAGCATCTTATTCTCTTCTTTCTGAATTGATTCACATAGGTTCGATGAAGGAAGGTCGCATAGGGTCCGAAGTTTCAGGTCTGCGGTTCGTATGGATTAGGATTTTTGTTTTTTGGTCACTGACACATCACTATGCTAAATAGACCATAGCCACATGCTTACAGAGGCCAAGAGAGAGATTGGGAAGCTCAGTCACACGCATGTCAACCTAAAGGGAGTGACTGGGGTTTTGAGCTACGGTTTCACATTTGATTTAAGTTGACGACAATTGACCGAAAGCTAAAGGGTTTCTCTCTGTACCATAGTGACTTTGGAAGTATGTTTCATATTTGTATTGGGTTATTTTTCTCAATATTGTATTTGGCTCATTGTAGTATCTGCCAAACATTTTATGAAAATCTAATAGAAGAAGAACTTCAAAGGGTTTTCCCCCTTGTGGGGTTTTTCCCTAGTCTTTGACCAAATCTAGTGTCTCTTGTTGATGCGTTGATTGTCTCCTTTGTCATTGAATTTATTGTTCTATCTTAAATTAATGTTAATGAATTGAAAGATTAATTGTAATTGGAAATATTGCTAATTGAATTGTGAAATTGGGCTAAAGTAATTGATTCAACATAGAACAATCTGAAAATTAACACTGGAGTGGTGTTGGAGCTTAATCAAAGAGGGGATTTTTCTTACAAAACTATGAGCGATATAGTGGAACAAACATATAGACCTAATTTCCACTTACAATACAAAAATAGATCCAATTATTCCAAGAACCAAATTATATCTAAACCGCAGGAAGCATTTCGAGAGCAATGACCAATGAGACATGTCAAACTTACAATAGAAAAAACATACAACAACAAAAAAGAATCATTCAAAGGGTAATATCCCTAATTAAAATGATTTTCTAAAATTATATGCATATATTACTACAAACCATTCATTTATTAATATCAATTTTGTTATATTTAGTTTTCATATATCAATATAAAAATAGTTTATTACTTTATTTTTTTAGGAAGATTATGAAAATCCCAAAAGATCAACGAGCTGATATGCAAAACATGCCAGTAGGAATGTCCAAAAAAGTGTACAAAGAGATGGTAAAAGAAATAGACAAAATTGCATCACAGGAGGAGCCATCTCAATAACAACGTGTTTCAAATGTATGTAATCATGATTGACTTTGTACAAATAAACAAATAATTTAGCATTAAATATTAATTTTCAAGTATTTTCTTGCAGAAAAGAAAACAAAATGGAACTCATTCAACACATAAAATAGGACAACAAGGAAGAAAAGGGTTGATATCAAAGTTTGTGAGTAATTGTTAATATTTCCTTATAACAACTGAAGGTTTAATTTTTGTATATTTTAAGTTGTTCTACAACAACCATCCTTGAATGTCTTCAAATAGAGGAGCTTCCCAGAGCATACATGTAACAATTGGAATTTTTTCCTACTTCAAGATCGACTACTTGTTTGTTTTAACTATCTTGGACAGTTAATTACTCCCTACTCCAAGATACTAGCCTAAGCTATGTTGGTGATAAGAGCCCTAGGAAGAAAAAATATTGCTAGATGAATTTTAATTAAGCGTTAATTTTATTGGTTGTTTCTTAATTCAAAAGGTATGGAGATGAAACTTTGTGGTGTGAAGACTCGACTCCAAAATGCTAAAAAATGCACCTAAGATGATAAACAATTCTTTTTCCTTTTCAATGAATTTCTAGCTAAAGGAAGAGTTAAGAATGCAATTTCTTGAAAACAAAACATTCCTTCAACATATAAACAAAAATAATTTTTCTTGTCTTTTTCAATACACTCAAATGAAGCTACTAATTATGCTCATGAAAATCCCTTTTCGTTTCAACATTCAAAACTAAAGAAAACAATTTTTCAGAAGAGAAACTAGAATTTCTAGAAAACACACTCAAAACTATGAAAAATCCAATCTTGAGATCTAACTTCTAAAAACTAATTAAAATAAAAGCTTCAAATGTTTTTTGAGGATGTTTTTACTTAGTTATTCAGCAAACTAAGGATTAATTCGTCCAGCAAGACAAATCAACCAAAAACACCTAGCTATGTTTTTTATAAAAAATGAAATTCACAACTTATGACCAAGTTCATTCAAAGTTTTGCAAAGAGAAACAAAATCTATTTCTCACCAAAGGAAGATCTCACAAACCAGCCAGACTTATCAAGAAGACAAAAGATTCCAGGGCGATCTAAGGTCTCTTAGGCTTCTAAGCTTCAAGTCACTACAAAGACTGAGTGAAGACCAAACCAAGCATGCAAAAACTTCTAGAAATTCATCCAAAACACAACACCAATGAAACTTACTTATGAGAGACTTTTGACAGGATTTATGCAGCTCTGGGCAGAGGATAAAAGTAACAAAAAGAGCCTAAACTAAACTGGACAAAAATATTTTAGGATTTTCTAAAATTTTGACAGGGTCTGCAGGCCCCCAGTGAAACCAGGTGCAGTACCGCTCTGTGCACTAAAGTAACAGTGTGAACAGGTCCGCACTGTAACTCAAACAGAACCTGCGGTCCTCGTAAAAATTTCTAAAAACTAAAAAATCTAATCCCACACACATCAAGCAAAAACCAGAAACAAAAAATCAAGTTTCTCGAATCAAAGATAAAGGAAAAGTAAACAATCAAATCTCGTCCCTAGTGGAGTCGCCAATTTGTTAAGCGGATAAATCATTCTTGCGAACAAGACCGATCTCCCTAGTATCAATTGATATCTAGCAACAAACAAGACAAGCAAATCTACTTTTCTCTAAACATATTACAATTCATTAATAAAAACTAAGAGGTGTTTTAGACCCTACCTTAAGTCCAACGCTAGTTTGTGGCAGCCTTGCTCCAACATCTTCAAAAAGTTTCCTTTTAATAACCTGTAAACACAAAATAGCACACATCAAAGAACACCTGCATAGCTAATATAATAAATTATTTTCATCATAGTGATCAAGGAGTCTATGAAATAAACCATTAAACACAGCTCATTGAGAAAAATAAACTTGATTGTATTAACTTTGACAAAGAAGAACTTTACAACCTTGGTGCTTTGATGCTGTACAAGCTCTTCCCAGGGTCCAAGCAGGAATCTCCTCAACTTTGACAAGCCTCACTCTCTTCCAAATGAGATCAAAAGGTATGTGATCTTTCCTCTCAAAATCTCAATAAGGAAGACTAAGTTCCAGCAACATTTACCCTAAAAAATATTCAGCTTTCAACCTCCCAAGTAACCAGCCCAAAGCTTCATTTTATAGTGCAAGGGAAGGAGGTTACAGGTCCACCATTGAAGGGATAGAGTCCTTCTTCAAGGGGTTAAGCTCCTCACATCAAGGGGTTAGCTCCTTAAGGAATGGGATGCATGCACCCTCAAGGAGCGAACTTGCCACTGCAAGCTTCCCTCTAGAAGCTTCCAGAATTGACTCAAAGAGAATTTTTAAGAATAAACTCGCGCCTTTTCACTTTTACAGGGGTTCGCACCCATATATGCAGATACATAGTGGTCATGTGCGTAGGGGACATGACCAGTGAGTGCAGCACCGCAGGTAATGCTAAGAGAAAGTGTGAAACCAGAGTTTTAGAGATTTTTAAGGACTTTCTCTCATTTTCAAAGCTTGATATGCAGAGCTAAGGTTTAAGAATTGCAAAGGAGGTATGTATGAGTGGTGATAGACTCATATTGATTACAGAAAGTCATGGTGGCAATTTTTTGTGTAACACACCATCCATCTTAGCTTCCATGCATTTCTTTAAACCATCCATCTTAGCTTCCACGCATTTCTTTAAACCATCCATCTTAGCTTCCACGTTATTCATCTTAGCTTCCATGCCTTTCTTTAAACCATCCATCTTAGCTTTTGTTACTTTTTGTGAGAGTGAATTTTGCTGCACTTGGTCTTGTAATTTTGATATATCATGTTGCATTTCTTCCTCTTCTTGATGAGTCATGCTAGAGCTTTCAGGTTGCTTACTAGGTGTTTCCATTTTCTTTCTTCGGGGCATCAATTAATGATAATTATTCTTCACTATACCCTTTGAATTCCTTCAAACTATTTTTTCAAACCAAACTTATGCAAACTTTAAAAAAAACTACACACCTTTTTTCACTTTGTAGGAGCTCGATATTGAAGCTTATATATCTCTGAAATTTCGGATCTTCAAGCTCTGAAATTGTGAACTGTGGTGTCCCTCTGAGTCCTCTTTCCAACACCACCCATCTAATCAAAATTGTATTCTCCAAGAAAGAGTTATGCCTAATCTCGCAAGATGACCTGATTATACATTTTTTTTAGTAGATCGAACTTGTACAAAGTGCCACATTTCACTATTTCAACCTTCGGACCTAAAAATGGTACTATTTCAACCTTCGGACCTAAAAATGGTACAAAAAACTACAATTTGTTTTGTTTCTATAAATTCTTAGGAAATTTCAATATGATGCTCAGAGATAAAGTTGTGATGATTTTGCCAAGGTCACATGTTTGGAATGTAATTCGGGAGTCTGCAAAAACCCTAACTTCCTCAAATCATATCTTAGAAAATATAGTGAGGAAAGATATGAAATTTAGACGCGAGGTTCAGAATGATTTCTTCTCAAATTCATTTTTTGTTTAGCTTATGAAACATCACAGAAAAAAAGTTATAGAGAAAATTCCACGATGGCCTATTTGGAGCAGCGAAACCCTAGAATCCAAGCTATGATACCAAATGTTATGAAACCAGCTCACAAAAAGATAGAAAAAAATGTTATGAAACCAACTCACAAAAAGATAGAAAAGAAAGATCAATGCCTTAGAAATCAACCTCTTTGAGGGGGCAACCTCCTTTAAATTACAAAAATGAACAATTCTTGGATGATACAAATGACAAAACCTCTTTTCTATATATAGGAGTCTAAGGGGTCAGAATATTATCCAAGCTGGCATAACAATAATAATATAAGGGCACAACAATAAGAATAGTGGGCTTATATGGGGTACAATAATAACAATATGGGGACAATAGGGGCACAACAATAACAATACGGGCTACAATGAAAATAATAGTGGGGGAATCACTAGTATTATAGGGACCTAACATTTCGTCTAAAGACATAACCTCAACGATACTGTCATCGGTGGGGAATGTATCGTTCAAAGGATCTGGAGAATCCCAAGAACCAAGCCAAGGAGATGACACATAAGTATCCAGGTTCATACTGAAAACATGTTATGAAACTGGTTCACAAAAAGATAGAAAAGATAGATCAACGCGTTAGAATTTAGCCTCTTCAAGGGGGAAACCTCCTTTACATTACACAAATGAATAATTCTTTGATGATACAAATGACAAGACCTCCTTTCTATATATAGAAGTCTACGGGGTCAGAATATAATCAGAGCCGACATAACAATAATAATGTAAGGGCAAAACAATAACAATAGTAGGATTCTATGGGGCACAATATTAACAATATGGGTACTACATGGGCACAACAATATAATAAGGGGGTTGCACTAATAACAATAAGGGTTTACACTAGTAGTATAGGGACCTAACATGCCCCTCTCCTTCAAAAAGTGTTTTCCTCATTGCTTGAGTAATTCTGGATGCTTCTGTATAAAATTATCATTCTTCCATGTGGAATCTTCAGCGGGTAAGTTCTCCCACTTGATGAGATACTCTGAAATTGATCATTTTTGCAACTGTTGATTTCTTGTTTCTGTGACTACTTCAGGTTCCAATATGATTTTTTCTTCCTCGTCAAGTTCTAGAAATATTATTTGAACTGGGATCTTTTGCAACTTTTAAATGAGCAGCCACAATTCTTCGTCCTTCTTCCATCCATCCCTTGCTTCATTTATCCAATCTGGTTGGATAATAGAAATAGCACAAAACAATGCTTCCAGATCCTCATCCTTTCTTGAGAGTGCATCTGCAACAACATTCTGATTCCCTTTTTTGTAGATGATTTCAAAGTCATAACCCAACATATTTGTGAGCCATTTTTGTCGTTCTACAGAGGACAATCTTTGTTCTAAATAGTATTTAAGAGTATCATGATCCGTTTTTACCTTGAAGTGTCTTCCCATTAGGTAGGGTTGCCATTTCTTAAGTGCATTTAGTATTGCCAATATTTCATTCTCATAAATAGCTTTGTGTAAATAATTTCCTTTGATTGGATGACTTTCGAAAGCAATGGGTCTTTCATCTTGCATTAAAACAACACCAATTCCATTTCCTGAAGCATCACATTCCACAATGAAGGTTTTTGTGAAGTCTGGAGTAGCTAAGACCGGTGCTTGGCACATTTCCTCTTTAAGATGTTCGAAGGCCTTTATTGCTTTTGGAGTCCATGAAAATGCATATTTCT
Organism: Pinus taeda; assembly: GCA_000404065.3. Taxonomy (NCBI): domain Eukaryota; kingdom Viridiplantae; phylum Streptophyta; class Pinopsida; order Pinales; family Pinaceae; genus Pinus; species Pinus taeda. Next base: position 23,204 of record APFE030997683.1, on the reverse strand, counting down.
TCAATAATGTTGTTAGAGGAGCTGCTATTCTCCCATAATTCTTAACAAACTTGCCCTAATACCCTGTCAACCCGAGAAATCCTCGCAGATGCTTAATGGATGTGGGGATTTTTCTAAGGTCTACCTTAACACCTTCATGAGATACAATATGATCGAGAGATTCCACCTTTTGTACTCCAAAGAAACATTTGGAGCTTTTTGCATATAATTGTTTCTCCTCCAATAGTTTGAGCACCCTGTCAACATGTTGAACATGATCCTTCCAAGACTTGTTGTAGATTAGTATATCATCAAAAAATACTAACAAAATTTTTCTAAGGAAGGGTTTGAAAATGGAATTCATCAAACCTTGTGTTGATGCCTCGAAAATTGCTGCATCAACATCGGGGAAAACCACCCGGTCCGGACCTTAAAGGCAACTCCTTTTCCATTTGGTGTGGTGGCTCCGACTGGATATAATGGGACTAGTTTCCCAATGTTTTGTAAATAGGATGGATAAGTGGTAGATTATCTATTATCTAATGATAATGATGGATGATTTATTCTAAAATGCAAAATTATAAACAACTAATCTATCCCGGGAAATTTCCACTTTAGTGTAACTTTTGATGATCTTTATCTACAAATAGGCATATAGATGACTCCATTGATAAACAAAGACATTCATTCATATGATAATTACTCTGTTCAAGTAGTTGAACAAAGTAATCATTAAACATTATTACACTATTTTTCATATATCATTGACATAAATATGATTGAAAGAATAACACTCCTTAAACATTCAATAGTGATAAGTATAAGGACTGCTGTTAAAACACATACATATATCCAATGATAGCAAGATTAAATAAATGCTGATTCATATAAAAGAATGAAGCAAAGACATAGATAATAGTACAATTTGGATCCCTCCCAATATCAATCGCATTCAGATTCTGTCTTCTAGCTTAGAAATACTCTCACAAAAAGCAAAAGTGCATATCTTAGCAAAGCATTCTTCATTAAAATTCAGAATATATGCCTAGTCTTTATAAAAAATATGTATCAGAAGCACAATAGTGCGACTCCCGATCCAAGTTTTATACAAAAATTGAGGACCCTTTCTAAAGACATGAAAGGGTCTATAAATACTATCTAAGCTAACTGATTATGAAATAAAAATGCTATTAGGTGGTATAACCAAATCATGAAGATCTCCTTGAAATAGGCCTATTTTCAGTCGGTAGAATGATTCACTATTTCGACCGATCATCCTTTGGCTTGAGCTGGTAGATAGCAAGCATTGGTTGCAATTCTGGAGGGTGGCTCAGACAAGAATGTAGTTGGGCTGAATACGTAGCATCATGAATTTCGGGAATCATGTAACCGATTGCATCGGTTAAACATTTGAGTGCTGCCCTTGGATTGTATGGTTTAACTAGGAAGAACCAAAAGGTTTCCCAAGTTAAACTTTGGATGTGTGCGATTAATCGCTCCTTCTTTTCCAATTCTTGTTTGCATGTCTGTTCCAATGTTTTGGCTGATGGTAGTTTTCCTGGAGTGCACTGTGAAATCAGATTAGACAGATAAAGCGTATCATTAATTAACTCAATCAAATTACCAGTTGCTGATCTACATCTTGAAGTTTCCCTTTCTGCCTTCATTAATTGTGATTGCCATTCTAGGAAAATAATTTCCTTGTGTGATTCTAGAATTTTAGGCAGATTTGTGGCTTGCCCTTCACTGGTTTCTTGCCAAGCAAGAAAGTTGGTTAAAGTGTCATTGACCTATTCCAAATTCTGCCTGGCATCAACTGATTTGTCAATCATTGATGAAGAAATATCACAGAGGGGCTCAGCAAGGGAAATATTATGACATAGTAAATTTCACTGCTTAATCAATGCCTTATTGATATAAAGAGCTTCAAACCTGAACTCTGCTGGTTGAGGAAAACTCTTGAACTTTTCTATCTGTTGTGATAGTTGAGCAATTTAGTCATCTATTGTTTTACTCATTTGTTCATTCATTGTCTTTAGCTTGGCCAATGCTGTGGATAATTCCGTTTGTTTCTGCACTGCGCTTTGGTCTATCCTCTACTTCTCCTTGAGCAATTTCTCGTTTAGTTGGTTGTTTACTTGCTACTGTGTTGCTAACTGTTGTTCTAATTGCTCTATTCTATGATGTCTTTCGGATACCTGTGCCTCCAATGAAACAATTTTTTGGTCCTTTTCCTTGAGTAAATTGCTCACTTCTGATGCTTTATCCATAGTAGCTGCCGAGTAAGCCTCGCATATTGAGAGAGTTTTGTGAGGTCTTTGGAAGGATTGAATTCTTCTTTCCATACCACATTAGCCATCTCTGTCTATGCAGGTAAAAGGGAAGATTGATCAAGCCTTCTCTTTTTGCTTTGTCTTTTTACTATAGCCCTATGCTTATGGTTATAAAAGACATCTAAAGATGGTATTTCTTTTATATGCAAAACAATTTTATCCGATGGATCCTTAGGAGTTATCTCTACATCTTTACTTATGGGTAGGCTACTGGTTCCTTTAGTTGGAACCGTAATTGTTGCTGTCTTGTGACGAATTGTCACTTGAGGCGTACTAAAACCCTATGAATTCTCAGGATTGCTTATAATGGAATCGAACTGTGGGCATCCTTGAAGGAGCTTGGGATCGATCTGAGTATCTATATCCAAGTGTCCACTGCATTTTTCCTGTTCTTTCTCTTGTTCTGGCTCTTTTCCTTTCTCAGGAATTTTTTCCACAGCAGGAGGTTTGTCAACAGTTCACTGTTCAGGCTTGTTTGAATGGATTGTGGGGGTGGTGGCTAATAAGTCCAGAGGCTGAGTTTGCAACCTCTTTTCTCTAATCCTATTAAACACTTCCAGCCCTTCATCTTTATACCTGATCCTGGCCAATGTTTTTACCTTAAATAATGATTATGCTGAGGAAAACAGGTCATCAAATTCATCCTTTTCATGATCAAACTTTGCAAGTTTGGCTTGTTCAAGAACATTATAGGCAACTTTTCTTGGCTCATATTGTCGATTGGGAATTGTTGCAAGATTGAGCATTTGTATTTTTTCTGTCTCCTTTTCTGCATGTTTGTAATCATGGAGAGTGTAAACACCACATCTCAAAGGAAATGTAGGCCATACCTGCTTCTTAGAATTTCTAAGGGTTTTGGATGTCCCTTCTATTGTTATTTGATAGGCCAATTTGTGAGCTAATAGCTTATCAGGTACATATAGTGGAAGAACATGGGGTTTTGTAAGGCTACCAAAAAGCCTTATATAGGTGAATTTGTCTTCTCCGAACGGATTTCCTACTGCAGTTAAGTCGATCCCTGCTTCCTTGGAAATCCTAGGGGTAGGTTTATCAAAAATAGCATAGTAGATAGGCAACATAAAACCATTACAGATTTTGTACAAATGATCTTTGTAGTGAGATTTCCATAACATCTGATGATAAATATGGATTGGCTTAGGGTCCTGGGGAGTCCATCTCCATCTGAGTACTGGATATTCAGAGTTAAAACAGAGAGTATCCATAATATAAGCACTGTAATAAAAAGGGGGAATGGTCCTGGTAGTTTTGCGTGAATTTGATTTGAATTCAAGAATTGCTGTGGCTAATTTGTCAGACAAAATGTTTGTCCAATCCATCACATAAATATTGACTGCTGCTTCCATTAAAGGGACCATTTCAATGGTGAATTTAGCAGAGTCATGTATCACATTCTACACATCATAGCCCCGGCATAACAGTAAGGAGAAGCCAATGAGCCCACATAGTACTTGATTCGTGTTTGTGCTTCTCAGGATTCTGTCTCCACTGCTTAATTAGGGCCGATTCTGTCTCGTTTTCATTTGCAAATTTTTCAAGGAGGGATTTGTTGTACCTCTTTTTAGGCTCAGGCAAGTGATACATTTTCCTTAGATCATTAGGCTGAAACGAGCCAAAAATCCTCCTGTCAACTGTGCAAAATGTTTTGTTTGAAACTGGAATTTCCTCTACCACCCATATCACTACATCGGTGTATGGAAGAATCTTTTCTCGTGCTGCTATTCTATGAAAATATGAACAAGCTAAATCTTTGATGGATGCTTCCGATAATCTAGTTGATTCAGCTGTGGCTTCTTCTGATATTTC
>APFE030997675.1:0-12728 GCA_000404065.3 Pinus taeda | reverse complement strand
TTAATTTATTAAAACAAAATATTACTAGTTTTTGAAAATAATATTTAAATAATGATATTAGTTTATTAATTTATTAAAAACTATTAATAAGTAACGGCTATATTAAATGGCTAATTTTTGAAAAACAAATATTACTAGTTTTTGAAAAATAATATTTAAATTAATTTGTTTAAAACAAAGTCAAACTCTAAACAAGGAGGGAAGTAAAAAATTATAAAAAGGAGTCAAGACCCTAATCGGGGCAATATCCTTTAATAAATAAAATAATTAATGGAAATAAAAAACAAAATTAAAAAAACAAACTTAATGTGAAAAAATAAATAAAAAAACAAAAATATCCACAAGTCAAAAAGATATATATTGGGTATATATATGGTGTGTATATATATAATATATATATAATATTATATATATATATTCAAAGAAGAGTAATTAATAAATAAAATAGGGCAACAATAAATCATGGAGTTGAGGCTCATTAAACAAATAAAAAAAATACTAAGTGAGTTAAGAACAAATAGGACGATAAAATACATAGAAAACAAGAATGATCAAGAAAATAAACTATAATTAAGAATAAATCAACAACAAATAAAATAAAAAGGACACCAATACCTACATAGATAAACCAGGAGACAAAATAAAACTAAAAATGAAGCCTACAAAAAAAAAAGAGGAGACGACAAGGACCTAACTTCCTCTCCTCCATTATATGATGCTAGAAATTATTGCAATTCTATGCTTCTTTGCTATTTCACCGTTTTCTTGGGTATGCTCCTACACTTCTTAGGGAATTGACTCTAGCTCTTTTATGTATTTCTTCCCTTCTAGTTAAATACACATCATAATTTCTTGTCAATTGGTATTATATGTTCATGTTTGAATCGGCTTCGAACATTGTGAGTCGTAACTTGTAATATTATTAGAAGATTCCATGATAGGTACTTGTATGTAAAATTTAAATGGCCTCTTGTATAATTTTTCTTTCCTTTCTTCTTATTTTCTAGTGTTTGAAAAGGGTAAACTATATCCCCTTGCTCTTCTCAAGCTTATGGTTCAATTGGGAATATTTTGTTAGCCTATTGAATTATTTCTACAAACATATGGTCAATTATATTCTAACAGGAAATCTCTTATGGATCTATATTTAAAGAGTTTGTTGAGATTTAGTAGCTTGGGAAGTAATTGAAGCCCTAGGAATCAGTGTTTGGAGGAAGAATCATAACCAAAGTGATGTGGGATTGGAACCGAAGCTTGGGGTGTTTGACATAAATGAGTTGGGAAACGAACAATTTGACGTTGACTGATTTTACACTTTGAGGTATTATAAGACACCTAGAGGAAAAAAGGGTAGCGAAAGTCACACAAAATAGAGGTCTCTAAAAAGAGATATTAATTTTTATTTGTGGCTAGTGGTTAATTTTTCTAGTTGGGAATTTCAACATGGGCTAAAGTATGCTCCAAGGAAAAATTCATGGAGCCACATGTGTGCATAAAATAGAAGTTAAGTGTTGGAGGTTTAGAGCACACTCAAAGTGAAAATCAAATTAGGTATACCTTTGAGATAAATAACGAACTTGAGGCAGCTCACGACCTAACAAGGACGATGACTTTGGCACAAGATGTGGAGAAGTTTCTCTTATGTTTGGGTGTGGATATCCTTGATCAAAAAGGCCAAAGTTATAAGGTAAGTTTAGATAATTTTTTGCGCTACGTTTGTGTGGTGTTTGGATCTCTATTTAGGCCACAGGAAGTGATGCTACAATATCATGTTGGACACATAATTCGGAGGGTTGAGAGGGCTTGTAAAATATCTCTACCCTAGCCATAGTTAGTAAAGGATAAACACAGTTGAACAAGGGTTTATTCCCTTCTAGCAAGTTCATATCACTTGTTTTTGTGAGACAGAGCATTGTAGGGTAGATATATTTTACTCATTTTAAACCCTAAACCCTAAAGGCTATTTTTTTTAAGCATTTTGTAACTTTAGTAGTATAAATCCTAAACCATAAACCGTAAACAATAAACCCTAAACCCTAAACCCTAAACCCAAAACCCTAAATCCTAAACCATAAACCCAAAATTGTAAACCCTAAACACTAAGAATTTTAGAGCATTTTAGAAAATGTTTTGTAACTTTTATTTCAGTACACATTAAAAGAATATACTAAAGTGTTATAAAACATAAACCCTAAACCCAAAACCCCAAACCCTATATCCTAATAATTAAAGCCTAAATGATAAACCCTAAAATCATTTACTAAGGTCTTATAAACTCTAAAGGCTAAAGATTGAAAGCATTTACTAAGGTCTTATATACTCTAAACCATAAAACTCCAAAACATATATCCTAAACCCAAAACCCTAAAAACTAAAGATTTTATAAAATTTTAAAAAGTGTTTTGTAACTTTTATTTAAGTGTTTACTAAAACCATTTACCAAAGTGCCATAAACCCTAAACTCATAATCCCTAAATCCTTAACCTTAAACCCCAAACTATAACCCTAAAATGCCTAAAAAAACATTAACCATAAAAAACCCTAAACCCTAAAAAACCCCTAAACCCTACAAAACCATAAACCCTAAACCTAAAAATCCCAAAAAACCTTAAACCCTAAAAATAATTTTTTAAATTTTTTAAGTGTTTATTAAAAGAATTTATTAAAGCATTATAAACCATAAACCCTAAACGCTAATACCCACACCCCCAACCTAAACCCCAAACCCTAAACCATAAGAAATTTATAACATTTTCAACCCCAAACCCTAAACCCTAAGTATTTTATAACATTTTAACAAGCCATTGTACATTTTTTTAAGTGTTTATTTAAAGAATTTACTAAATTGTTAAAAACCCTAAAACCTAAGAATTTTATTACAATTTAGCAAGCATTTTATAACATTTTAAAACCCTAAACCTTAAAGATTTTATAACATTTTAATAAGTGTTTTGTAACTTTTTTTAAGTGTTTATTAAAACATTTTACTAAGGTTTTATAAACCCTACACACTAAAACCTAAACCCTAAGGATTTTATAAAATTTTAAAAAGAGTTTTGTAACTTTTTTTAGAAGTGTTTATTAAAAGAATTTATTGAAGTTTCCCTCAAAGCTAAACCCTAAGCATTTGATAGCTTTTTAGAAAGTGTTTTGTAACTTTTTTCTAAGTGTTTATTAAAAGGATTTACTAAATTTTTATAAAGCCTAAAGCCTAAACCCTCAACATTTTATAACATTTAAAAAAAATAATTGTAACCCTTTTTTATGTGTCTATTAAAATAATTTATTGAACTATTCTAAGTCCTAAACCCTAAACCATAAACCATAAAAACTAAGCATTTTATAATGTTTTAAACCCTAAACCTAAACCCCAAACATTCAATCACATTTTAACAAGCGTTTTGCATCTTTTTTGAAGTGTTTATTAAAAGACTTTACTAAAATGTTATAAACCCTAAATCCTAAACCGTAATCATTTTATAAAATTTTAAACGCAAAAACCTAAACCCTAAAGTCTTAACTCTTAAACCTAAGTATTTTATGACATTTTAACAAGCATTTTCTTACCTTTTTTAATGTGTTTATTAAAAGCATTTAATAAAGTGTTATAAACCCTAAACCCTAAGCCATGAGAATTTTATAGAATTTTAAATCCTAAACCCTAAAGCCTAATCATTTTATAAAATTTTAACAAGCATTTTGTAACTTTTTTTATGTTCTTAGAATTTTTTTTTATCAAAGTTGTATAAATCGTAAACCCTAAACCACAAACCCTATCCCTAAACACTAAGAATTTTATAAAATTTTAAAATACATTTTTGTAACTTTATTAAGTGTTTATTAAAACAATTTAATAAAGAGTTATAACCCTAAAACCTAAACCCCAAAAAATTTGAAACATTTTAACAAGAGTTTTGTAACTTTTATTTAAATGTCTATTAGAATAATTTACTAAAGTGTTAGAAACCCTAAACCAAAAACCCTAAACACTAAACCCTAAACCCAAAACCCCAAACCCTAAACCCTAAAAGCTAAGCATTTTATGGTCTATTAAAAATAGCTTTGTAACTTTTATTTAAGTGTTTATTAAAAGAATTTACGAAGGTGTTATAAAACCTAAACCCTAAACGCTAATCCATAAACCCGAAACCCCAAACCCAAAACCCTAAACCCTTATCATTTATTAACATTTTAAAAAGTGTTTTGAAACCTTTCTTAAGTGATTATTAAAGCAATTAATAAGGTTTTGTAAACCCCAAACCTCAAACCCTAAACCTTAAACCATAAATAATAAACCCTAAACCCTATAAACTAAAGCCTAAACCCTGAGCATTTTATAAAATTTTTAAAAATATTTTGCAACTTTTATTTAAGTGTTTATTAAAAGAATTTACTAAATTTTTATAAACCTTAAACCATACACCCTAAACCCTAAGCCTGAAAACCTAAACCCTAAACCCTAAACACTAAGCCCTAAACCCTAAAGCATAAACCCTAAGAATTTCATAACAGTTTAAGAAGAATTTTGTAACTTTTATTTAAGTATTTATTAAAAGGATTTACTAAAGTGTTATAAATCCTAAACCATAAACACAAAATTCTAAACCCTAAACACAGAAACATAAACCTTAAACCCCAAAACATAAACCCTAAACCCTAAACCCCAAACCCCAAACACTAAAGCCTCAACCATAAACCCTAGACCCTAACCATTTTATAACATTTTAAAAATTATTTTGTAACATTTATTTAAGTGTTTCTTGAAACCATTTACTAAAATGTTGTACACCCTAAACACTAAACCCTAAACATAAACCCAAACCCCAAACCTTAAACCCTAAACCTTAATTCCCAAACCATAAACCCTAAACCCTAATCATTTTATAACATTTTAAAAAGTATTTTGAGACCTTTATTTAACTCTTTATTAAAACCATTTACTAAAGTCATATAAACCCTCAACCTTAACCTCTAAACCCCAAACACTAAACCATAAATCACAAACGCTCAACCCTAAACCCTAAACCCCAAACCATGAACATTAAACCCTAAAACCTAAACTCTAAACACTAAACCCTAAACGCTAAACCCTAATAATTTTATAATGTTTAAACAAAATATTGTAACCTCTATTTAAGTGTTTATTAAAATCATTTACTAAAGTGTTATAAACCCTAAACCATAAATTCTAAACACCAAACCCCAAACCATAAACGCTAAACTCTAAACACTAAGCATTTTATAACATCTTAAAAATGTTTCTAACTTTTATTTAAGTCTTTATTAAGAGGATTTACTAAAGTATTATGAACCCTAAACTCTTAACTATAAACCCTAAGCAATTTATAACACTTTAAAAAGTGTTTTTTAAACTTTTATTTAAGTGTTTATTATAGGAATTTACTAAAGTCTTATAAACCCTAAACCCTAAGCATTTTATAGCATTCTAAAAAGAGTTTTGTAACTTTTACTTAATTTTTTATCGAATTAATTTACTAAGGAGTTATAAACCCTAAACCATAAAAACTAAACCCTAAACTATAAACCCTAAACCGAAAAGCCTAAACCCTAAGACTTTTATAACATTTCAAAAAGTGTTTTGTAACTTTTATTTAAGTGTTTATTAAAACAATTTATTAAAGTGTTTTAAAACTTAAACGGTAAAACCTAAACCCCAAACCCTAAACCCGATACCTTAAACCCTAAAACCTAAACCGTAGGCATTTCATAACATTTTAAAAAGTGTTTTGTAACTTTTTTTACGTGTTTATTAAAAGAGTTACTAAAGTGTTATAAACTTTAAACCCTAATGCGTGAAACCTAAACCATAAATAATTTATAACATTTTAGAGAGTGTTTTGTAACTTTTATTTAAGTTTATATTAAAAACATTTACTAAATTGTTATAAAACTTAAACCGTAAACTCTAAAGCCTATGAATTTTATAACATTTTAAAAACTATTTGTAACTTTTATTTAAGTTTTTATTAAAAGAATTTACTAAAATGTTATAAACCCTAAATCCTAAACCCTAAACCCCAAACCCTAATCCCTAAACCATAAACCCTAAGAATTTTATCAATATCCACAATAAGGGAATACCACACCTAGGTATGTGAGTGTACGAGGGAGAAAATTGTGGTACATGAGATACGCCAACCTTTGCTTTTCCACCCTTCTTCATAAACCTTTCTCCTTTTATTTAGTTTTCTTCATAACTCCTCAAGGCTCCATGGGATGAATGCATTATGTGTAATATGTAGCAACGTATACCCTATTAAGGTGGGTGTCTCATCCATCCACCCTAAACGCTTAACTCTAAACCCCAAACCCTAAACCATAAACCATAAACCCCAAATCCTAAACACTAAACCCTAAACCAAAAATCTTAAAACTTAAACCCTAAGGATTTTTTAAAGTGTTATAAACCCTAAACCCTAAACCCTAATCCTTGAAGCCTAAACCGCAAACGCTTAACCCTAAACCCTAAACCACAAACTTTAAATCGTCAACCCTAAATTCTAAACCCTAAACCTTAAGCATATTATAACATTTTTAAAAACGTTTTGTAACTTTTATTTAAGTTCTTACTAGAAACATTTACCAAAGTGCTACAAACCATAAACCCTAAACTGTAAACCATAAACTCTTAATCCTAAACCCTAAGTATTTTATAACATTTCAAAAAGTGTTTTGTAACTTTTATTTAAATTTTATTTTATTTTTGCTGAAGCTAGAGACTTTCCTTCTATTTCAAAAACCCAAAAGTAAAGTTACAATAAATACAAAAGGCCTAAATTTCTCAAGGCCTATGGAAACCTCACGGTCGTACTGCCATAGATGTGACCCTCAAACAAACAAAAGGAAAAGCTAACTTAACAAATGGTCCCCACGGTTAAAGGCTAACCCAAAGTCAAATGCTGGGAACCCTTTCCTCATTAACTCACAAATATTGAAAATAGTAGTAGCCCCACTAAATAGACCATCCAAATCTGACCGTCGAATGCCACTTCCAGAAAGGACGGCTCGGAGAGGAATCAAAAAGCCAAGAAGCATGATCTTTAAGGTGCGATGAGGGGTGCTTTAACGAACCCCACCCATGGCATGTTTTGAGAGCCTAGTGGAGTCACTCTCAACAATCCAATACCACTTACCATTTGAATGCCACGTGATCATTGGGAAACTGCTCAAAGCGTGGTTTTCCGAACCGAAAGAGGGGTACAGTGGAATTTCCCTCATGGGAGTGATCTAGTCATTCACTCCACTAAAATTGACCATTGAGCTCGCAGCCAAAGCATTCAATATCTGTAAATAAAACCTAGTGTCATCATTCGAGACAAAAAGGAGACCAGTTCCCTTACACCAAGGGAAGCTGTCACCATTCAGAGTTTCCCTTTTTCAAGGAGTCGACCACAGTACTGTGTACGAACTTGCATAAAAAGCTTTAATATATGCCTAACCCTCATGCCCAATATTTGAAAATTTCTTTGTCCTCTACGACATTTTCATTGCAGAGATCTGTTAACCTGCTTGGAGGCATCTCTTGCCACTTCATCTCAATCTTGCATTCTAAATTTAACACTCCTTGGTTGGCTAGTAAATATGCAAGTTTATTTGCTTTCCTCCAAACATGATTGAAGCTAACAGTTCAAAGACTAAGGAGATGTTTTTGGATTCTCTGGTACACTTGTATTAGTCTCCAATGCTTTGAGACACTTTCTGGCACTATTCCATAATTAATTTTCTTAACTACATTTATAGAAATCTCTGAGTCTGCTTCGATAATAAAATTCGATCTGTGATTAAGTTTAAGAAGCTCTAGACATTGTTCCAAAGCCATTAATTCAACCATGTTGTTGGTGGCTTTACCTAGATGCAGTGGAAAGTAAAGATTATTTTTCCTTCTTCATCTCTTAACACCCCTCCATAACCTGTTGTCCCCGAGTTTCTTTTTGAAGCCCCATCAATATTGCATTTCAGAAAACCTTTCGGTGGAGGATGCCAGAACTCCTTTTCCATTTCCAACTCTCTTTCTTTTCTGCTAAGAACATGGTAAATGATGTCTTGCATTCCCAGATGCTTGACTGTTCTCAATTCAAGCATTGTGGTAGGATCCTTGGGATGACTATGCACAGAGGTGGAAATTGTCTCCTTAATCCGCTTTAAGATCTGATCCATTATGCAAAGAGGAGTAGTTTTTTCATCCTTGAAAATTCTTTTATTCCTTTCCTTCCAAACATTCCAGATAATGAAGCTTGGCATAAGGGTCTAGGCCAAATTAAGGATCTCATACTCTAAAAACTTATTTCTCCACCTTTTGAGGGTGTTAATGATGCTACATTTGTCTCTATCTGTTTGTTGAAAAATGGTGTTAAAAGAATCCCACAACTAGGTGGTATATGTGCAGCTTTTGAGAATATTCTCCATTGTATCCTCTTGAACTTCACATAACTAACATCTAGAAGGCCCCATAACCCCTCTCTTCTGAATGTTTTCCCAAGTTAATATTTTCTTGTGATGAACTAACCACATAAAAAGCTTGATCTTCATCCACCCTTGGTGGCTCCAAATTTTTTGCCAGGATTTTGCCAAAATGCAGGGATCTAGGTTTAGGATTATTCTTTTTTCTTCCTTGATATTAAAGATACCTTCTTTTTTTTGGCCCCATCTCAACTGAGCCTGCCCATCTGTTACCAATATCTTCCTTAGATTTACTATGCTCATGAGTTATTCTGTTTTTGCTTTTATGTGGTTGTCCCCTCTATCGTTTAATTTCCTCCATCTTCTCTAGTTTTCAGTGTCCTGAGGAAGATTCTAGAAATCTCTAACTTCTATTAATCCTTGGGGATTGGTTTCCTACTTGAGGCTCAAAAAGTCCTCTCTTAACAACATTGGCTATTATTGCCATTTATCTTCCCAGAAGAGAGCTTGGTCTCCTACTCTGACTTCCCAGAAGTTGTTGTTTTGTACTAGGCTTTTTTTTTCCTAGGCTTCATTCTAGATGTGAGAGCCTTTAATGTTTCCTGACATTCTTATAAGATCGCTTGTTTTCCAGGAGCTTGCATATTTTTCTTTCGAGGTTTTAGCCCATTGCATCCCTGGTTCTTTAACCTGTATCCACCAGAGCTTGGCTCCTAATACATTACTCAGAATCTCCTGATCATCTAAGCCTAGTCCTCCATGACTTTTTGGTTTACAAATTTTATCCCAAGAAACTATGGCCCATTTCTTCCTAGTTTCCTCCTCTCCCCAAAGAAAGTCTCTCTAAATATTCCTAAATTGTTGTAAGACCGTTTTTGGAGCGGACAGGGCCGATAAAAAGAAAATAGGGATAGATTGCAGAACTTCCTTTGTCAGAATCAACCTGCCAACTAGGTTTAGTGATCTAAAAGTCCATTTTTTTATCTTGTCTTGCATCTTGTTGAGCACTGGTTCCCAGATACTTTTGTGCAATTGTTTAGCTATAATGGGAATTCCGAGATACTTTGAAGGGAGCACATCCCTTTGGAATTCTGTAATTCTGGAGATGTTCCTTTGAATAGAAATGTTAATGCTTAAGAAAAAAAATTTGATTTGGAGAAATTGACTTCCATACCTGACGCCAATGCAAAGTCATTTAGGATTTGCTTATACGTTGAAGCTTCTTTGACTATGGGGATACCCTGCAACATAGTGTCATCCATAAATTGTTGATGAGTCAATGCTTGACCATTCTCCATTAATTGGAGGGCCTTGATATTTCCTAAGACTTTAGCATTTTTAATGGTTTGGCCCAATCCTTCCATCATGAGGATAAAGAGAAAGGGAGAGAGTGGGTCTCCCTGCCTGAGGCCTTTGGAAGGGGTGAAGATCTTTAAGGGTGAGCCATTCACCATAACTGAAAAGCTAGATGAAGTGACCATAGCCATAACCCATTTGATCTAGTCATGATCAAACCCAAAAGCAGAACGGACCATTTTGATGTAAATCAAGTTCACCTTGTCATACGCTTTTGCAATGTCTAATTGCATGATCATACCAGCCTAAATTTTGCTAGTGATTGAGTGAACAACCTCGTGAGCCTGAATAATGTCGTCCAGGATTTTCCTTCCTTCAACATAACCAGACTGTTCCCCTGAAATAAAAGAAGGAAGAAGAGGTTTGAGTCTACTAGCCAAAATCTTGGAAATAATTTTGTAAACCACATTGCATAAAGAAATGGGTCTGAACTTATCAAGAGACATGGCTGAGTCCTGTTTTGGGATCAGGGAGATGAAGGAGGTGTTAAGGTCTTTCAGAATGGATCTACTTCTTCTAGAGTCCTCTACAACATCCAAAATATCCTGTTTGACCACATTGTAGCAGGCTTTCAAAAACTCTACATTAAAACCATCAGGACTAGGAGCTTTTCCATTCTACATATCTTTGATAACCACACTCACTTTTGCTTCAGTTAGTGGTTTATTTAGGTTGAAATTATCTTCTGTTGACACCATCCTATAGATATTCTTTATAATTTCCTTGATGTGTTGATCTCTGTCTCGATTATTTTCTTTTGTGATGCCTCTGAAATGCTAAACCAACACAGCTTCAATATTCTTGTGAGAGGTTTGAAGCTCCCCATCTTCATTCAATATCAAAGAGATTCTATTGTGTGTTCTATTGGCCATGGTGGATCTATGGAAAAATATAGTATTTCGTTCACCTTCTTTGAGCCATTAAACTCTTGAATTTTGTTTCCAAAAGATTTCCTCTTGTTTGCATAAATTCTCCCATTCTTGGTTGTGTTTTTCAACTTGCTCACTTTTTATTTTATCAAAACCATATATGATCATTTCTTGGTTTAGTTCCTGCATTTTTATTTCCACTGATTTTTTGTTTACAAAAAGGTTACCAAAATCCTTCTTGTTCCATTATTTGAGTTTTAGTTTTATGTGCTTTAGTCTTTTATGAAGGAGGAACATTTTGGTGCCCTGAAACTGGAGATCTTCGGACCACCATTTTTCAATGTTGCTGATGAAATCTGGATGGGAGAGACATATATTCTCAAATATGAAGGGTCTATTCTAGGGCGAATCAATCCCCTTGACTTCTAATTGAATCGGCTAGTGATCTAAGCCTCCAAGTGGGAGAAGACTTGCAGATATTTCTTTATTTCTGAGCATCAACTACTGGGAGATAAAAAATTTGTCTAACTTGGAGGCAACGTGGGCATTACCTCCTCTTTTGTTATTCCAAGTAAAAAATTTGTTATTAATTTTAGAGTCAACCATTTTCATGTCTTCTGTGAAAGAATGGAACGCTATTGAATCTTTACTTAGGATTTTGGTACCTCCTTTTTTCTCTGAAAGAGATTTAATCATGTTAAAGTCTCCTCCAATTACCTAAGGGATTTCTTCATTTATGCTTTTGAGATCTACCAGGGAGTCAATAAATCTAAGTTTCTCATCTATTCCTTGAGGACCATAAACATTCGTAACTAGGAAGGTATCAGACATCCCCACTGGTTGAATGATAGCTGATAAATAATTTCTCGATGCCTCCACATCTACTATGTTGACTTTTTGGGGTTTCCAAAGAGTGAGAATGCCTCCCGCTATGTTATCTGCTTTGATTTCTAGAAACTCAAATTTACTAAGCCATTTACAGTGGATTTGTTTTATTTTTTGAATGGAGCATTTTGTTTCTTGAATGAAGATTATGTCTAGCACTGCTAGTTGCATTTGGTTACTTAGCATTCTTTGTTTTCTTTTACTACCTAGACCTATGATATTCCAAGATATTAACTTCATAATTAAAGATTTGTAAAGGAGTAATTGGTTAGATCATTCATCTTACTTTATTTAAATTTTTATTAAAAGAATTTAAGAAAGCGTTATAATCCATAAACCCTAAACCCTAAAACCCAAACCCTAAACGATTAACATTATATAGCATTTTAGAAACAGTTTTGTAAATTTTATTTAAGTGATTATTAAAAGAATTTACTAAAGTGTTATAAACCATAAGCCTAAACCCTATCCCTAAACCCTGAAACCTAAACCCTATAGCCTAATCCCCATACACTAAGAATTTTATAACATTTTGAAAAGTGTTTTGTAACTTTTGTTTAAGTGTTTATTAAAAGCATTTACTAAAGTGTTATAAACCTTAAAAACTAAAACCTAAACCCTAAAACCCAAACCACAAAACCGTAAGCCTTAAATGCCAAACCCTAAACCCTACACCCCAAACCCCAAACCTTAAACCCTAAACTATAAATGCTAAGAATTTTATAAATTTTAAAAAGTGTTTTGTAAATTTTATTTATGTGTTTACTAAAAGCTTTTACGAAAGCGTTATAAAGCCTAAATTCAAAACCCTAAACCCTAAACCCTCAACCTTAAACCACAAACAATAGACCTCAAACCCTTAACTCTAAACCAGAAAGACTAAGAATTTTATAACATTTTAGAAAGTAGTCTATAACTTTTATTTAAGTTTCTATTAAAATAATTTACTCAAGTTTTATAAATCCTAAACTGTAAAATATAAACCTAAAACCCCAAACCCTAAAGACTAAAGTGTAAATCCTAAATCCTAAGCATTGTATAACATTTTAAAAACTGTTTTGTAACTTTTATTTAAGTGTTAATTAGAGGAATTTATTAAATTGTTATAAACCCTAAAACCTAAACTTAGAACCCAAAATCAAATCCCTAAAACCTAAACCTAGAACCCAAAATCAAATCCCAAAAACATAAACCTAA
>APFE030997674.1:4197-17311 GCA_000404065.3 Pinus taeda | reverse complement strand
ATAAGAAAATTTATATTTTGTTTTTATAAAAATGGATTTTAAACATTCCATTCATGCTAAATTTGTGATTTTATGATAGGAGTTTAAATTATATATAAAAAAGTAGCTTAATGCCATGTGTTGTGTCGCTATACATCTCTTCCTTGCTAAGTTATAGAATGTGCTTGGGTTTTCTTAATGCAATAAAACTAATTGTGTTCTTCATGATATCTTCAAATGTTCATCTTGAACCAGGCGAATAAAACAATAAAGTTAAAATAGGTTTGCCTTTGTACTTTGTATATCATTGTCCCCATTAATCTTGGTCTTAATAGATTAATTTTCTTATGGTGACCTTGAGTGGTCACTTCCATTAGTTGCATGCTTTATTGTTTTCTGTTAGTGACATTTTTTAGGCTTGATAATATGTTATTTAAATTATCAAAATGTGTTATTGTCCATATTATTGTTAAATATTAATATTAAATATGTTGGTTTTTGAGCATGGTTAAGCAAACCGTTCCCAAAATGTTTCTAGATTGTATTTTATAATGCAATGATTCATTGCTTGATGAAATTGTTTTGGATATTTTTTTTAATGATTCATCGATTGATGAAATTGTTATGGATATCTTTCTTAGTATATTAAATTGTATGTGATAAAGTCAAAAGTCACCTCTTTTTTAGATTTTCATTGGTCAATTTCCCTTAAGGCCATCAAGTTCACCATTCAGTCCCAACTTAAGGAAATATAGGAGTCATGAAGTGGAATTGTCCAAGCACTTAAATCTTAATACATGTTTTTTTAGTCACATTACACTTCCTTTCTGTGTAAATTCTCGATGAAAATAGTCTCATGTAACATGAAGGGCCTCAATAGTAAAGGAAAACAAAGACTCCTAAAAGAAAAATGGTATGCAAAGCACCCATCAATAATGTTGATATAAGAAACAAAAATATTAAGTGAGGTTCTACCTCATATAATTAGAAAATGGGCAAGGAATTTCCAAGTAGTAGTGAATGATGCTTAGAGATACTGGGGTGGAATGGTTATTATTTGAAATGATCAAGACATCAAGGTTACCAATATGTTTACCTCTTTTTGCATTATTACAATACAATTTTAGTTGATTGACATCGAGGACTATTACCATGTATCCAATGTCTATGAATCCAATATCGCAAATGGAAAACCTCTATTTCTCAATTCTATTTCTTGCACAAGTAATTTATACTCCTCATCTCCATGGATTGTTGGGAGTGATTTAAATATTATCAAGTGTCTTGAGGAAAAGAAAGGATAAATCACAATGTTTAACAAGATATTTTGTAATCTATACCATTAAAGCCATAAAGTAGTCCCCATTAAAGTTGTCAAGCAATGAGTCTCCGAGCCACACATGTGGATCAATGAGATGTAATACATGTGTGTGTGGTGACTAACTTAATACACTATTCTAATAACTCCACAAACTTATGTATTTCGCTCCGTCACATAAACTGATAGTAGTGTGACATAAGTAAACCAAGAGTAGACATGAAACCCTTAGGCAACAAACATTCCCTAGATCCTCAATTAGGTGCTTAAATGATGAAGTGAAAATGCAAGGAGAAAAGAGGACTTCATGATTTAACCATCACAAACATGTGATCAAGTGTGACTAGGAGTGTATATAGTCATATATTTTCCAAAGAGGGAGTGAATACATGAGTTACCATTCATTGGGCCTTATTTTTCTTTCTTTTTCATTTTCTTATATATAGGACTTAGGGAATAAGATTTTCATAAGTTTGGCACAACTCATAGATATAAGATTTACATGAATTTTCACTTCAACCTTAGAGTTTAGACTTACATAAATCAGTATAGTGTATCTTTAATGAATTTGGCTTTCACTTCTTATTTTATTTCATCACAAATGACAAAAGGGGAAATATTTTTGCACAAATCTATGAATGCTCAATCATAAAGCCGTCATGTGATGAAAAAAAATTAATGATGTTATTCTCTATGAAAATGATGGGTATTCTTGAGAAAATCTTATGCTTGTGGATGTCTCCTCTCTGGTTAATAGGGAGTGAGGGTAGACACCATATTATCCATGTGTCGTGTGCTATGTCCAGGACTAACAATCGTAAGCCTAGTAAAAACACTAGTAGGGAGAATGGTTGATTGGATAAACATCTGGGACCAATATTCTTTGAGAATTTGGACTTTGACTAGGACTAATTACATTAATCCAAGATAAGAATAGTCATTAGTATTGACATTTCCTGGTGTCAAATATTTTGATAGTGGACTAGGAAATGATCATGTGAGGACATACCTGGTGAACATCCTGGTGGGGTAAGTACCTAGAGAGGCAGTGGTGTCCAAATTTATGCCTCCCAACATTGTGCTCTAATCTAATGGAGAGATAAACTTGTTAGTCAAGGCCTTACTATTTTGACAATGTTGGCTATGATGATGTAAATCATCATTGATGCTTATCAATCCAGATCCCTTCTTATATGAGTATTTCAACTTGAGAGTACTTTTTTGTCTCATTATGTTTAGAGGGAGGGTCATCATCTTCATTATCGCCATCATCACCACCATCATTGTCATCATTATTGTCATCATTTCATTATCGTCATAATCACCATTCATGTCTTCATCATCATGATTATGGAAATTGTCATCAATTGTTCATAATTATAGGTATCATAAGAAATATCATCAACCTAAAAAATGTTACGAGTGCTCGAAAAGGGTTGTTAGGACACATGCTATATGCAAGAGAAATAACAACTTTATTTATTAGAGATGATCGATGATCATCATTATCACTACCATTATCATCATCATTATAATTGTCATCATCCCCATCATCATAACTAATATAATATTTATCATAATTGTTGTCATCTTCATCATGAACATCATAATCATCATTCATGCAATTATTGTTGTTGATGATGACCAAGATGAAAATAATGATAATGATGACTTGGAAGATGACACCAAAGATAATTATTATGATTATGACCATGACAAGATTTAACAATTGGGAAGAATGGCCAAGTTCATTAGCATCATCATCATCATTTCCATTGTAACTCCCATCTTCTTTATCATCTTTGTCATTATCATAACAATCGCAATTCCTGTCATCGTCATCATCTTCGTTATCATCATCATTATCATTATTGACATTGTCATCAGTTGTTCATAATTTTCAATGTCATAAGAAATATCATCAATACAAAAAATATGATGTGTGTTGGAAAAGGGATGCAAAAGTGAACCAAAAAATGGGGGTAAAAATAGACGTAAATTTTGATGAAGAGTGGACACAACATAAGTAGATGCAGAACAAGACAGAAAAATTGACACAAAAATGGATGAAAGAGTAGATGCAATAGTTGATGAAAACTTGAACACAAAATAGGATTCAAACATAGATGAAAAAGTGGAAGAAAACATGGGCACAATAGTAGGCATAAGACTTAGTATGAATTGTGGTGAAACAAATATGGATACACCAATGAATGTTAAAAAAAAAGACAAAAACTTGAATGCAAAAAGGAGGAAAACTTGGATGAAAAAAGGGATGTAAACATGGGCCAAATATGGGTGCAATAGTGAACAAAAAATTAGTTGCAAAATTGGACGAATCAAAAATGGATGTAAAAGTAGATTGGAAATGGGATGCAAAAAACATAAACAATATTTGATGCAAACTTGGACACAAAAGAGGATGCAAATGTGGATGCAATAGTGGAAGAAAATGTGGGTTTCAACGATAGGCATAAGATATGGCACAAATCATAGAACAAAAAAAGTGGATGTAATAAAATACACAAAAAAAGATGCAAACTTAGATGCAAGACAAGATGCTATAAGGGATGTAAAAGTGGATGCCAACACAGGTGCAACATGAGAAACAAAATTGGATGCAATGGAAGTACATGCAAAAGAAGATACAAAATGAGACGCAAAACCCAACACAAAAGTGGATGCAAAAATGGATGCAATACTTTATGCAAAAGAGGATGCGAAGATGGATGCAAAATGGGAAGCAAACATGGGTACAATAGTAAGTACAAAACATGGCACAAATTGTGTCACAACAAAAGTGGATGTAATGATAGATGCAAAAAAAGAAGCAAATGAAGATGAAAAATAGGACGCAAAAAGGGATGTAAAAGTGGGCGTAAACATGGGTGCAACAATGGATGTGAAATAGGATGCAAAAGCTGATGCAACAAAATTCTATGCAAAAGTAGATGCAATATGAGACACAAAACCTTATGCAAATATTTATGCAAAAGTGGATATAAAAAGGGATTAAAAAATAGATGTAAAAGTCGATGAAAACCGATATGTATATGAGGATGCAATCGTGGATGCAAAATTAGAAACAAAAAAGGGTGCTAAGGGAGGTGTCAAACTACGTGCAAATTATGGCACAAGAAAAATGGATGCAATAGTGGACACAATAATAGATGAAAAAGAGGATGTAAATATGGATGCAAAACAAGGTGTAAAAGTCAATGCAACAAAAGTAGATGCAAAATTAGATGAAAAATTAGATGCAAAACTAGACACAAACCTCGATGCAAAACTTGGCACAAAGGGGATGCAAAAAATATGAAAAATGATTTAAAAATGATGCAAAATAGGATGCACGAGATGATGCCAAAGTTGATGCAAGTGCAGGCATAAAAAGTGGATGCAGTAGAGGATGCAAAAGTTGGTGAAACAAAATTAGGTGTCAAAATTGATGCAAAACATGGTGCAAAGGATGACAAAAACTTGGCATAAAACCTGGCGTAAAACTTGGTGTAAAATCTGGTGCAAAACCTATTACAATACCTGGTGCTAAAATTGATGTAGGACTTGGTGCAAAACTCGGTGAAAACTTTGCATCAATTTTTGCACCATATTTCATAAATGGACACAAATAGCACCAAAAATGGTCTCTAGATGCAAAAAAGGAAGCAAAAAGGGATGCTAATCACAGGGTTTTGTTGTAGTGATGTTTGAAGAGATTACCCCCAATCTAGGTGAAAGGGGTGCATTTCCTTACTATTTTTCTCTTCTCTTTTGAGGACAGATGTGGTGGAAATTGTGTTAAAACCAAGAAGTTTGCTATATCAGCAAACCCTAGAGAGAGTACTGAAATAGAAAATAGATTTTCATCTGGCATTTGGTCGTCCACCATTCCTTCTTCACCTACAGGCAAATTTACTCTAGTAAAAAAGTCAGCAACAACATTTTCTTTACCGGGCTTATCAATAATGGTGAGATCAAACTGCTATAATAGAAGTAACCATATAATAATGCAATAATTTACATCTAATTTGTTCATTAAATATCTAATTGCACAATATCTTATCTCTGGGGTGTTGTGAGTTTCTGGGGTGTTGGAGTGTCCATGCCATATCTTAGCTCATGAAGGATTCTAAAATGGTAGCCATAGACTATGCTATACCTCCCCTCACAAGAAATATATTTGATGATTTGATAACTAACCTCATCCCAAGGGTATAGTATGCTTGTCCTTCTAATTCCATTTTTATCTTCGACAGGATGTTCATTGTTTTGGAAGAAGTTTTTCTTGGCAGCCTGTACAATTGGTTTTTCATCTTTGCTCCAAGGTAATCCAAGAGGAAGGGTAGTAACCCTACTGATAAATTTTGGGGTTATCTCCATGGAAATACCTCTAAAAGTGAAAGTGGCATGGGTTCTTGAGTGAGGGACTAAAGAAAGGGCAAATTCCTAAGCAATTTCCTCATCAAACCCTCAGAATTTCTCAAAAAACATCATCCAATTTTCCCTTCCTCCTTATGGACTCAATTCCTCCTTAAAATGATATCATTCCTTACACATATTGATAATCAAGGTTGGTATGCATGGAACCTACCTCCTCAAGCCAGAAATCGCGCAAAAGCCCCCGTTTGTTCTTCTTAAAAACAACTCACTGTCCCTCTTGTAAAACTCCCTGTAGGTGCTCCTATAGAACCTGTAAGTGCTCCTCTAGACAATGTTGAGAGTAGGAGGATGGGTGAGACCGATGGAAAATTATGGTTTCGAGGCTATGGGGTGACAATGAGTTTGGTGCACCTAAGTTTACAAGGAGAGAATGAAGGAAAAGATGGTGAAAGTTCTCGAGGAGGAGTACTTCTTACTTCTTTTAGATATTTCCAGTGATGGGGGTGAGATAGAAAAAATGTATGTTGGCCATATTTGGACCATTGGTCCCCACATGCCTTGTCATCTTGGTTCCTTCCCATAATCACCTCTCATTATTGCATCATATTTTACATACTCTCCACTACCTGTCCTTGGTATCTTTCTCTGAGTTGACTATGCACACATGTGGGTGACATCTTCGGATGAGTGCAGTCAACTACATGAAGGTGGCCAAGATAAATGGCCACCTTTTCCTTATTCAACCTCAACCATCTCATTACTCATGCATATATTTCAATTACACAAATGCCAATAGAGGAGTGGATTAGTCACTTACCTGTGAGATGAATGTATGTGTTGCAAGGTATTTTGGCTCCTTCGACTGCTGCATGCCTGTGTTTCCCTTTTGCATGCTCTATGCTTTCTAATGTATGGCTATTTTCCTTGTGCATGTATCCTCTGGCTGGATGTAGGCTTTAGATGTCTCCTTCAATCCTCATGATTGCATTTCTTTTGTTGGTGTGGCTTGATTTTAATGGGATTAGCTGCTACAGGAATTCCTACATGAGCTCCTGTAGTTGCTTCTCCCCTTGAAATTTCAGCTTATTTCTATGCTAGGGACTACGAGGATGACGCCAGAGATGATGATGGAGATGGAGAGGTAATAGGTAAGCTGCAGGTAAGATTTGAGGTGCTTCTTCCTTTCTTATTTTTGTTTTTTCTCTTTTTTACTAAAAAATTGTATTTTTTGTGTTTTTCTAGGACGGGAAGAAAAAAATAATGATGATGATCTGATGAAGGTGTGGAATGGATGGAAAGGTAGGTTGATAGTTGTAGGAGGGTTTATATTTTCTTCATGAAGCTTCCTAGCCCCTCAAACTTCTTTTTGGAACCATTTCTGGCTCTATGTAATTCCTACAGGAGCCTCTTGTAGAAAACATAGAGCCTCCTGTAGAACACACAGTTTCCAGAAAAAAACACAGTGGGGTGGAAGAAAGGTCAGAAATGATGGAGAAGAGTGTGGAGGAGATGAAGTAGGTGCTTGTATGAATTTTAGGGCTCTATGGAATCTCCTCTTGCTCTCTGTGGTCCTCCTGCAAACCTGCAGTGCACATTAAAATTCAGTTTTCTTTTTATTTTTTCTCTTTTTTCCTTTTTTTGAAACCAACTAGGGTGCCTCAAGAAGGTTTTCACCCTAACTGCATGCCTTGGGTACCTCCAAGGGAGGTTTTCACCTAGGTATCTTTTTCTCTTTTTCTTTTTTCTGACATCACTGGGCCGCTTCAGAAGATGTTTTCAACCCAATGATGGGACTTCACGCGCTCATGGAGGTTTTCACTTGAGTCCCTATTTTATTCTTTTTCCTTTTCCTTTAGTTAGTGGGTGAAGTGGAGGCTAAGACATGCTCCACTACCATCACTTCCTTATTCAAATATTCAATGAACTCTCACTTGGAGAGGGGCTTCTTGTAAATTTTCAACCGATGTCCATTGACAAGCATGGGGATGGCTTCATCATCAATGGTTCTGATCAGAACTGAACCATTGTCATTGCATTTTTCCATAGTGTAAGGCCCAACAATATTGTCCTCAACATTCCTTTGAAGACTTTATATCTTGAATCATATAGCAGTGCCCAATCTCCTTCTTCGAATTTCTTCTCCTTGATATTTTTGTCATTCCATATCTTCTTCTAAAGTTGAACTACCTTTGTGTGGAGATGGGCCTGCAATCTTTGTTCATCCAATCCATTGAGCTGGAGTAACCTTTCCTTTTGTGCATGGCTGAGGTCGAGGTCTAGCTGAGCTACCATCTTTAGTGTATTGAATTCAAATTCTATTGATAGCAAAGCGTTCTTCCCATAGACCAGTTCATAGGGTGTGAACCCTATAGTGGTCTTCCATGTTGTATGTAGGCCTAGGTAGCCTCAACTAATATGTTCGCCCAGTCTTTTCTACTTCTGGTCACTACCTTGGTCAGAATTCCTTCCAAAGCTCTGTTAGTGACTTGCACCTTCCCATTAGCTTGTGGATGGTAAGGGGTGGAAGTCATGTGCTTGATTTTATGATGTGTGAACAAGTCTTTAATAAAATTGGAAGTGAACTAATTGCCTTGATCTGTGACCAATTCTCTTGGATACCCAAACTTGTAGAATATGTTTTCTCTAAAAAACATAGCTACTTTTTCCTCTGTTGTTGCTTCGTTTATTTTTCTTTCTTCCCACTTTGTCAGGTAATCGGTGCACACGATGATGTATTTCTTTTGTTTTGAAGGAGTGTTGATAGGACCCACAAATTCCATGCCTCGCTTCTCAAATGGATCAAAGGTAACTTGAGGTTGCATGGGCATCTCATGCTTTGGAGTAGGTTTCACCATCCTTTGACATTGATCACATTGGTTGGTGTATCTCCTCACATCTTGAGGAAGAGTGGGCCAATAGTTGCCTGCTTGCAATATTTTGGAGGCAGCTCTCTTTGCTGCAAAATGACCTCCACAAGGCCCATCATGACAAGCCAGGAGAATGTCAAAGACTTCCTCCTCCCTGACACATCTTCTCAAGATTTGATCTGGGCCATGTTTGAAGAGATTACCCCCAATCTAGGTGAAAGGGGTGCTTTTCCTTACTATTTTTCTCTTCTATTTTGAGGACAAGTGTGGTGGAAATTGTGCTGAAACCAAGAAGTTTGTTATATCAGCAAACCGTGGAGAGAGTACTGAAATAGAAAACAGATTTTCATCTGGCATTTGGTAATCCACCATTCCTTCTTCACCTGCAGGAAAATTTACTCTAGTATAAAAGTCAGCAACAACATTTTCTTTACCAGGCTTATCAATAATGGTGAGATCAAACTGCTGTAATAGAAGTAACCATCTAATAATGAAAGAATTTACATCTAATTTTTTCATTAGATATTTAATTGCAACATGATCAGTGCACATGAAGGTTTGATAGCATGTGATATAATGTCTAAATTTGTTTAAAGAATGCACAACAACTAGGAGTGTAGTTTAACTCTGCCTTTGACAAATTTTTGCTTATAAATTATATGGCATAAGGTAAATTTTTGTCAGGCCAGGGTAACTGCAGAATGAGCAGGAGAAAAACTGATATAATATTCATTAGCTAACACACATTTATATACACAAACATGACGGATCATTTCATCTTCTTGATGACTGTCCAGTTCACCCATCCATTTCAGATTAGGTGTCAACATTCCCCCCCTTAATCTGAAGGGATGTTGGTGAGTCCAAGCATCATTCTGAATCTTTCAAGCTTTTCTCTTCCAAGCGCTTTGGTGAAGATGTCTGCAACTTGCTCATTTGTGGAAAAATGGTGGAGATGGATTGTTTTGGCCTCAACATGATGTCGGATCAAATGATATTTAGTAGTAATATGCTTTGTACGATCATGAAACTGTGGGTTCTTGGCCAACTTTATTGCAGAGGTGTTGTCAATCATGAGTGGAGTTGATTGTACTTGTTTCACCTGCAAATCTTCAAGAATTTTTCTGAGCCACACATTTTCTTTTGTTGCTTCAGCTGCTGCCACGTATTCTGCTTCTGTTGTGGAATCTGCTGGAAGTGATTGTTTTCGTGATCTCCAAGAGACAGCTCCTGATCCAAGACTCATAGCATATCCTGAAGTAGATACTCCAGTTTCTTTGTCTCCATCGAAGTCTGAATCAGAGTATCCAATCAAGCTGAAGTCGTACGCCTGTGTATACTTGATTCCAAGGTCTTGAGTTCCCTTCAAGTACCTTAGAACTCTTTTTACTGCTGACCAATGTCCCTCACAAGGCTTTTGCATAAACCTGGAGAGGATTCCAATAGAAAATGAAATGTTTGGTCTAGTAGTAGTGAGATAGATGAGACTTCCTATAAGCTGTTTGTACTTTGCTGCATCCTCAAATTCCTTTCCTTCAATAGATGTGAGCTTTAAGTTTTGTTCCATTGGAGTAGAAAGAGGATTGCACTCTGTCATGCCAAATCTTTTTAAAAAATCTCCAATGTATTTCTTTTGAGAAAGAAATATGGATTTTGAATGTTGGGTTACTTCAATGCCAAGATAGTAATGAACATAGCCCAAATCAGTCATTTCAAAGATTTTTCCTAATTCTTTCTTTATGGATGCAATATAACTTTCATTGTTCCCTGTCATTAAAAGATCATCTACATATACCACAAGATATACAACTGTTTTTCCAACTTTCTTGACAAATAAAGTTGCATCATCAAGATCAAAATGATTGAAGTTGAGTTTTAGAAGATGCTCAGTTAGTTTTTCATACCAGGCTCGTGGTGCTTGCTTGAGGCCATACAAGGACTTCACAAGTTTGCATACTTATGTTCATGTCCTTTCACAACAAATCCTTCAGGCTGGGACATAAAAACATTCTCTTTTAGATCTCCATTCAAGAAAGCAGTTTTTACATCCATTTGATGGACTTTCCAACTGTTCTGAGCTGCTAGTGCAAAGAGTGTCCGGATGATGGCCCATTTTGCTGTGGGGGAAAAAGTCTCCTCATAATCGACGCCTTCCTTTTGTGCAAAACCTTTTGCCACGAGCCTAGCTTTGTGCTTGTCAAGTGAGCCATCATCTTTATACTTGTTCTTGTAGACCCACTTGCAGCCAATTGGTATGGTTCCTAATGGAGGATCAACCAACTTCCAAGTGTCGTTCTTTATGAGGGCATCATACTCCTTTTGTATTGCTTCTTTCCATTCATCACGAGAAGCAGCTTCTTTGAAGGAAGTTGATTCAAAATCTATAGACAAGTTCAATTCACAATCATAAGAAACATCCATATCAACAGGTGAATTAGAGTCATCTACATCACCTCCATTTTGTCGGTTTGAATTTCTGGTTCCTGTTTTTCCAATTTCATCAGGATTAACACTTTCAAGTGTCTTCGTCAGCCACTTTGGGGGACCTTTCTGAGATGGTCCAGGCTACTCTGTTGATTGAGTTGGGATTGAATCAAGATTGAGTCTCCCAATTCTATCAATTACATCACTTAAAGCATCATCCTTTGTTGGAGTTTCATGTGGGGGAGAGTGTTCTTCAGAAGAAGATTCCACATGTTGATCTAGAATAGGAATCCCCCCTTCAAGATGTGGAATCTGATTATCAAATTTTTGAAATGATTTTGTTTTTGCGAATCTATCCAAGCGATCAAGTTGCCGCTCAACAACATTGTCAGATTTGGATGATTCAAGAAAAATTACATCTCTAGATATAACAAACTTTTTATTTTCTTCATCATAGAGGCGGTATGCTTTGGAGGTGTTTCAATACCCCAGGAAGATACACTTACGACTTCTAGCACCAAGTTTGTTTCTATGTACCTTTGGTATCAAAGCATAACAAGTGGAACCAAAAATCCTGAGATGTTTTACCGAAGGAACATGTTGATACCACAATTCATAAGGAGTCTTGTTTCTTATAGCATTAGATGGACATCTATTCTTATATATGCAACACATAGAACAGCATCAGCCCAAAACATTATATTTACATTTTTGAAAAGAAACATGGATCGTACCATATTCAAGATTGTTCTATTCATTCTTTCAGTTACAACATTCTGTTGGGGATTATAATGCACAGTTGTTTGATGTTTAATCCCATGTTGGCGAACATAGTGTTCAAATTCATTTGATGTATATTCTTTTCCATTATCAGTGCGAATAGACCCAATATGAGATTGTGCATCATTTTCAATCCATTTATGAAAACTCTTGAATGTTAGCATCAAATTTGTTCTTCAATAAATAAACCCAACACATTCTCGTGTAGTCATCAATAAATGTCATGATATATTTATTTCCATTTCCAGAACGAACAGGCATTGGACCACATAAATCTGAATGAATAAGTTCAAGCTTCCTATGTGCTCTTGAATGTGAGTCATGAAAGGACTCTTTGCTATGCTTTCCTAGAATGCAAGCATCACATTGCTTAAGTTTTCTAGGAATTGTAGGAAAACCAGCAACACCATTTTTCTTCAATAAAAGGAGACTGTCATAGTTTAAATGTCCAAATCTAGCATGCCATAATAAACTTGATGGAAGTTTACCTTCTTCATGATGAGAAGTATATGAGAAATGTTGTGCATGAGAAGAGGTTCCTTGCAGTTTGAGAAGCCTTTCTTCTTCTATTCCCCTCATGACAAGTGAGTGGTCAGATGCTTTTCTTACCTCAAGCTTGCCATCAAACATATGAATGGAGTGACCTTGCTCGCGGATGTGGACCAAGGACAACAAGTTTCTCTTGAGCTGTGGGAGATATAAAACATGATCAAGAAGAAAGTCTGAGAGACCAGGCAGTTTAAGCCTGATTTTACCAAGCCCTGATGGCTTGATTTTTGACTGATCTGCAAAGTACACTACTCCATCAACATTGTCAGTGAAATCTTCAAAAAAATATTTTCTATGAGTCATGTGACAAGTTGCTCCTGAATCAAGCAGCCAATCATTTTTCTAGGAAGCAAGTGAAGTGTTAAACAAAGCTTCATTTACTCCAATGTTACATTGTGCCTCAACATAGTTAGCGGATTCAGGTGCTTTACCTTTGTTTGTATCATCAGTTTTACCTTTCTGTTGGTTTCTTCTCTGCTCAATTTTGTCCCTTGGTAGCTTGCATGTAGAGGCATCATGTGATCCATTTCTTTTGCAGTGAATACAATGTAAATCTGCCTTTTCTCCTTGAGAATGTCTACCCCCCTGCCTCTGAAGTATCTTCCTCTTCCTCTTCGTCCACCTCTTCCTCTTGTAGAATCTTGAGCAGGGTATTTTTCTTTATTAGCCAGGCATACAGTCTCTTCTGAAGATTTAGGGACTGTCTTCTTTCCAAAGGCTTTTTCTCTTTCAGCAAAATTTTTCACAAGAGAGTCAAAGGTTATATCCTTGAGATTTCCATTTGCTTGCAAAGACTCAAGATAATTGGAGTATGTAG
>APFE030997667.1:245774-264705 GCA_000404065.3 Pinus taeda | reverse complement strand
CTTTGAGCCTTGCATGCATTAATGACAGGTTCTCTTGTTGATGATCAATGGGAATACATTAATATCTCCTGATCATTAGATCTTGCATGTGACTCAAATTCAACACATTCATTCATACCTTGCAAGACGTATTGTGGTACCATGGCTCTCATTGACATCAAAGGTGAGTAGCTTCGTGTTAGTTAATGGAATACATTAATGGATGGTAATACGATGAATCTATAGTATGCTATAATTCAACATCTTTATTTGCATAATGAGATATTGTACCTAAGATGGATGAGATGTTTGAATACTTATGATTTTTCTTTCGATAGAACAATTACTAGATTCAAGGATGGTGACAGGAACTACCAGAAGTCATTGCAGGATCTATATTCAACCCCCTACTTGAGAAAAATAGTATATTTTTCAAATAACATGAGAAAAAATTGAGAAAATAACAAAAATAGAGAATTAGAATGAGATCCAACATAGAGAGGAATATATTTTTGAATCATCTATTAAGATTTTCTTCTAGAAGAAAAACAGTTACTAGATGCAGGCTTCCTTCTTGATAGCTTGCACCTTCTAGTAACCTTGCAACAGAACAAAGAAAGAGGTGGTGTTCTATTACCATAACTGTCAAGAATATACTCGACAAATGGACGAAGTTTCTTATGTTGTACCAATGGTTAGTACTACACAAGAATACATGTAATTTGTTTCGATAAGTGTGACTTACAGAGTAATTATGGTAAGACGTTTTGTGCTTTAATACGTAGCTGATTTATGAAGGATGTGTTAGTTGATATTGATTTTCGTACTCGTAGTCCTCAATTCTTTTCATCACCACCTTATAAAATCACTATGAATCACACATGTGAAACTTCCCCATGAATTTGCTTGATTTGAATTCAGTCTAATCCACATAATCCCTACCTCATATCACCATAATAGAAGTGTATCATTCCCTTCGTCATTCGCCACCCTTCTTGTTCAACCTTGCACAGAGATAGGAAACTGAGATTTCGTTGTTCTCCACGTAGTAGATAGTATGCCAAAACCCCCAACGCCACGATTCGAACCTAGCAACATTGAATTTCTCAATGAATATCCACAGTGTCACAAGTTCTTTGAGGGCGTTGGATGGTTGTTGTTTTGTGAGCAGTTTCAAGGGAACAATTTCAAGGTCACCAAAGATTTTGTAGAAAAATCACTTGAATCAATTTGAATTGTTTGTCTCTAAGGAATCGATTGCGCAAAGTACAAACCTCCCTCAAGTTGGAGGATTTTGGTTCAAGAATATTGTGAAGGAATTTGACTGTATTCAACTTCTAATACTAAAGCAGAAAAACCGAAATTAGATAAAGGATATGCCACACTCATGGGTAAAGGAGGAATGGAATGTAGCTATGTATCTAGTACAAAAGTATATCACACGTGGGGGAAGATACAAAGTGACTTTCAAGTATTATATGAGGTTTTTGTCGTAAAAAAAAAAAAAAAAAAAAAAAAAAAAAAAAGATGAATCTCATTTTTTATTTACTTAATATCTTAACTAACATGGATAAGAATGTTCAAGCTCGATATGAACATGTGGAGACTAGTATATTCCATCACATACTCATTAAAATTTTGGTGGAAGCCGAATTAAAGAAAAATGGAAAGACTTGGGACAAATTCCTCTTTTGGGGAGGGTTTGGACAAATAAATTTATTGTCTCCTGCAAAAAGAGGAAAAACCTCCACAGCTAAAGAAACCCCTATCTCAAAGAAGATTAAACTCTCACAGGGAGAAGAAGAGGCCTTCATCAGTGAAGAGAAGGAACCCCTAGCCAAATAAGAAGAAACCTCATTTAGTAAGGTAAAATATCCCCTGGATGAATAAGAAGAAACAATAATCGACAGAGAGAAGGAGCCCTTAGTTGAAGAGGAAGAAGTTTTAGTTGAGGAAGAGAAAAATCACAAGAAAAAGGATCGTCAAAAGAGGAAGAGAAAGATGAAATTTGTTTCAAAGAAATGGAAAAGTTGGGAAACAGAGAAGAAAGTTCAATCTAGGGAAGACTTAGACGAGTTGATTGTTGTGAAGAGCTTGCCTCACCAACCTCGTACTCGTTCATTACAAAGACAAAGTGTAAGTTTAGAAGGAACGTATGAACCTACAACAACTCCTTTCAGCACAAATGTGGGACCAAATTCGGTGGATGTAAGCCTAGAAGGAACATCTGAACTGACAGCAACTCCTTTGAGCCCCATTGTAGGACCAAATTTGGTGCAAAGTGTGGTATCCCAGGCATTTCAAGATGTTGGTCAAAATGTGTTTAATTTTCCTTCTTCTAATTTAGAAGAGGAAGGAGTTGGAAGCCTTGCTATGAAGTTTGAATCAATAATCACTGTTCAAGATGATAAGGTTGAAAATGATTTTGTGGTGGATGTTCTTGAATGTGGACTGGTTAGTTGTGATCAACACCCTCCAAAAAATTTCCTACACTTCAATTTTGGATCCTATTGAGGATATTACAATCTGGCGTTCCATAATCCATTCATGGTTGATTTATGTTTTTTGATATGTTTAAGTCTTCTTCTCAGGTTCTACTTGTCACAGTCACTTGCTCACACATGCACAGTCCTGGTTGAACTCATGAGCGTACTTTCTTTATGCAAGATTAAACAAGCATAGCACCATCCATCAAGGTAGTGCCTTATGTGATGTTCAGGTCATGTCGACAGTCAGTGTTCCTTTCATTGACAGTATCCCTCACCTTGGTTGTGCTTTTACTTCTATTTTGGTGAGTTTTCCCAACTATCGTCTTTTACACACTTTTGCTTCCACAAGTGTCGCTTTCACATTTTTGGCTATCATTTTGACTTGCTTTCACTTAAATAAGTGGTATTTTCATGTTATTTCTTCTCTGTCATGTGTCACTTTCAAGACCGTTCTCATTTTACAAGTGTCGTCTTCATGTTTTACTCCTGTCTCAAGTGTCGCTTTTGTTGTTTTCACTCCTACATGTGTCACAACTTTGCTCGTCGCCAAAGCTACTACTGGAACACTCTTATGCGTTATATGGTCTTCCATATCATTAGAATATGCACTGTAGATATTCCTATAACTTAGCGCACCTTTTGGTCTCAATTGACGTTTTTTTCATAACTTGTGTTCTAAGCGTTGTAATGTGTCATTTCAACTGTCGCACTTCGAAATAGGTGTCGATTTGCTATTATTTTAAGGTTGGATTTTTTTCATGAGTCTTGTGCATTGCTTTAGCTTGAATTAATAAAATTTAAGTGTGTGGTCCATGTTTGGGTCATGTTAGGATGCATTTCTTTCTCCTACTCTATTGGTCCCACACTTATCCATTTTTGGTAGCTCTTCTTTGGAGCACAGCTTATTCATGAGCATCATTGACGTATCTCTTCGTCCCATGCTGGTGCACTAAGAATTTCTAAGGTCTCCTCCCTCTTACAATGCATTAGTAATTCCTAGGATGAGTGACCTAGCCTTTTGTTTCTTCCCTCAGTGAAAAGTGCATTCCATATGAACAAGTAGCCACTACTAGAGATAATTGTGACCTCCCAAGCCTGATTGCACTCCAAACCCACACTAAGCACGCTTTAAAAGAACAATGAACTTCTCTTCCTTCAAAAGTGCACTTTGGAACAACGAAGTGCACTTCAGAACAATGAAACGCACTTCAGAACAATGAAGCACACTTCAAAACAACAAGGCGCACTTCAAAATAACGAAAAATACTTTGGAATAAAAAAACACACTTTGAAACAACAAGGACCCTTTGTTTCTTTAAAAGCGCATGGCACAATAACAAAACATGAAGCCTTCATCATTCCCTCTTCTCGTAGGGTGAATGGTGCAATCAGAAAGCATGAACCCTTCATCCTTCTCTTTCCTTAGGAAGCATGGCCCAATCACAAATCCTGAAGCCTTCGTTATTCCCTCTTCCCTTAGGGCACATGGAGCAGTCATGAATCACGAAGCCTTCATCATTCCCTCTTCCCCTATGCACTCTACGCTTAAGCATTTCTTAGGCCCTTACTCTAAATCACATGTCATAGTAGGGAATCCTGAAGGAGGACTCCTCTCAACCATTGACTAGTTAAACTACACTTTCAAGCCTCCCTCTCTTTTCTTTAGGGCACACAATACAATATTGAAGAATGAATCCTTCCACCTTGTCCCTTCATCTTCCCCCACTCCATTGGACCAAGGAGACCTCCTCTTCATAGTTTATGGAACTATAAAAATGAATAGTGGAGACTTCCTAAACCACTGATGAGTTTGACTGTGCCTTCCTAATCAAGTCTCCTTTTAACATTCTCACAGGCCTATCATGAGTTGATCATTCCATGAGATAGGTAGTTATAGAATATATGTTTTTAAGACTAGTTTATCTTTGTCATGAAAGATTGTCATTGGTAGGAGTACCTTCCTAGCATGACAAGGTAATTCTCAGAGTAGATAGCAAGGAGAAAGCATAAAGAAACCCCTACGGAGAAGAATAACAAAAGAGAGCTATCTTGAGGACATGAAGTGGATCATGGACTAAGACAAAAAGAAGACATTGCATGATGACTTAGAGGATTATGATATTTATCAAAGACCCTGTGGAGGGTTAAGGAGAAGAACAAAGTCAATCCTTCATGAAGATGAAGCATAAATCATATATACCATCAAGAAGGCAAGATAAAGCAGCAAGGAAGACAGCTTGGCATTGACACTTCATCATGAATTCCATGTCATCATTGCCAAGTTGTAACTTGTACAAGTGTCATCATAATAGTAAATGTGTGTCCATGTATCATATCACATCATCATGTGGAATGGAATGATGTATTCTCAAGAAAGGAAAAAATGTAATGTGTGGAAGTCCAAGAGTCATATGTGGAACATGAAGAGTCACATAATCATATATGTCCAAAAGTCACATAGATAAGTCAAAAGGTCATTTATAAATTCAAGAGTTATTTAGAAGTTTAGAGGACACATTAGAAGTCCAAAATTCATGAGGGTAAACCAATATTTAAAGGGAGATGAAAGGTCATTCCTCTTGTTATAAAATCAACCTCATAACTCAAGAAAACGGATTTTGGAGGCTTAAGCTTTTATATCTAGTCTTGGCTTCTCTACTTGGCATAGGAGAAAAAACTATTGTTTGGAGAAGCAAAAAGTGACTTTATGTTCCACTATTGGAACTAATGCCTCATCATTGTAACCGTGTAATTGGATATTTCACCTAATTGAAACTTAATGAGCTAACACATTTTCATGCATGTATCTTAATGTTTTAGGACTATTCATGGGATGTTTATAGTATATGTTGTGTTCATATGTACTATAGAAATTGAACTATTTTGGTGGATTTGGTACTCATCTTGTTGAATGTGTGTTTTATTAACTTTAATAATCATTATGTGAACTATTTTTCTAATGACCAGAGAATCACTCTTGTCTTGCGCTCATGAAGGTATCCTCTCACACATTGCAATGGGTATTTCACAATGTCAACTCACTTTCTTGTTCAAGGTCTATGTATATAATTATTATTTTATCTATTGAAACCAAGGTGAGCCTTTATGTTACTATGGTTGGGTTGATACTCTGGATGGGGCTCCTACTCCAATAAGTGTGAGGTCTAATTGGGACTTCATATTGGGGATACCCCATGTATGTTGGCGGTATCCAACACCGTCAACATTTTGGTGCCAGAAGGAGGGCCATATGACAAGTTGTGCATGTTGAGTTTGTTTGAATCTCTTATATTAAATGGCTTTTTCCCAAGTCATAATCCTGAAGAGTTTTTCTAACCTATCCCCTGGAAAACTTTCAATCTCCACGAAAATTGTTCATATCTTGTCTCAATTCAGGTTTGATGGTGAGGATGGTATATTTTTATCCAAACACATAAATGGTTTTCTTGGGTTTTGTATAACTCATGAAATTGATTATGAATATGTTGTGTGTATTCTTTTCAACCTCACTCTTGAAGGTTTTGTTAATCAATGGTGTCATACCTTGCCATATGCCTCTATCCATTCTTTTAATCAATTTATTAAGGAGATTCATGAAGCTTTTGATAGGTATGATTACCGAGTTGTTTATAAGAGAATCAATAAAGTTAGAATGGAGGCTAATAAATCAATTGAGGATTTTGCTAATAGATTCCTTCACTTAGTTATGAATCTCCCAAAGAAGTTATGGATTGGGATTTATTTAAGAAAAAGTTTGAACATTTGGTTCGGATTTCATTTAATCAGTCTGAATTTAAACCCCCAGATGTTCTTGTTCCCCCAACTTTTGTAAACTATGGGACACCTCCAATTTCAGAGGAGGAACCTAGTATTCCTTGTCCTCCTCCTTTTCCACTACCAATTTGGGTCCCTCCCTATGATAATGCTAAATTTTGGAAATCTTCATATCAGATCGTTGATGCACCTCTTCAATATTCATCCATTTCTCATGATCCAGGTCCAATGGAGGAAATTTTGGAATGGTTCATGGAGCCTAACGAGAGGCTAATCTCCTGATTTCTCAAGATGATATTAACATGCATAACTCTAGTCATGAATATGATTTTGATGATTTCCCTCCTCTACCATATTACTCTCATAATCCATTGTCCCTTCATTTTCTCGTTTCTCAATTTTCTAGTCCAAGTACTGATCAGGAGAAAGGTAGTCACATTTTACAGGGAGAGGAGCAACAAGGTGAGGATTCTTTCAATCTTTCTTCTATTTTTCAAAATGCAACATGTCAAGATAATGTTACTCCATCCTTGGTTGATTTTGAATCTAGTAATCTTGGTAACAAATCAAATGAAGTTAATTTTCTTAATCAGTCTAAAGTCTTGGACAACCATCATTCTAATAATCATGATTCTATTGATGTATGTCATGATGATTTCCTAAGTGCACCTTTTGATCTTTCGGTTTCTCAGGAAAACTTTATTTGGAAAGATTTAGATATTGAATCTAATTTGGTTAGATAAGATGCTCTTATTTAAACTTCCTCTTCACCTCATCATCCCTTGTGTGTTTCTTTTTGTAATGCATTGACTTGCGATGAAGATTCTCCATGATTTCCAAGTTCACCATCTAATGAGTTGGATTTTGATTAAACTCAAGGTAGTGAGGTTTTTCATGATGAAGAGGAAGGTAAATAAATCATTGGGTATCCATTCCATCCCTTATAATTTTCAATTTTGAATGAAGAAAATTCTTCAGTTTGGATTACTCGTGAGATTTTTCCGATCCATCCATTCCTAGATTTTCAATTAGAAGAATATTTTGACTTAGGTAATCTGTTTGTTGAAGATGTAAATTCTGATCAAATCAGTAATGTAGATGGATATCATCATGATAGTAGAGATCTTATTGAAATTAATGATGGTAGCTCTCCACACACCATGCATGATCTGACTCAATTTTCAAAACACAATTCTACAATTCTTGAAAGTTTCGGAACTCATTAGGGAGTTAAGGAACTTAAACTTTCATTAATGATTACATCAAGTTATCATGACTATGGTAAAGTCTCGGAACCAAGTTAGACCTAGAGTTTCTAGAAAAATTCTTTCCTTGGCATAGTTTCATGAGATGTAAATTCCTTCTCGAAAGTTGTGTGGCATTTCAGATATGGTTTTTCTAACTTTCAAGGTTTGGTTCCCGATCGGATTGAAAGTCATTTTTTAGTTGAGTTATCTTCATGAAAAACTCTCGTACCAAGGTTAGGTTTGGAATGCATACCTTTCATTATGAAGATTATCATTGGACGAAGGATTCATGTCTATCATATGCTTTTGAAAATAGTTAGCTCCTAATATTTCTTGTGAATATTTTAATGCTAATCATTTTCTTCATGGCACCAAATGTCCTCTTGAGTATAAGTGAATGCTTGTGTTCTTTGTTGAATCAAGTTCATAGTTTTCATCCACAACATCTTGACTGGTTTCATGTGTTTTCCATATTGAAATTCATTTTTAATGATTATGATTCCAGTCTAGTTTGTTGCCAGTTTCAAGTAGATGGTTTGTCACATTCAACATACGAGGAAGATAATTCTTTCATTCAAAGTATTTGTATATCTATTCAAAGTGATCTACCTTTGATGCCTCCTAATCGAGAATCGTATGCCTTAATCAGTCCATCTGATCATGGTCCTATTCTAACAATTGTCATTTGATTGATCATTTTCCCACTAGTGTATGTAATGATGGTTGTTTCAGATGAACTTATCTGTATGTTTTATCATATCAATATAAAAAACTTGTCAAATATTTGTGTCAATTCAACCTTCATTGATGGTTATGTCAGGACCTCACTATCCCGACAAACTTTCTGAATATGATCAAATTTATTTTCCCTTGCAAGATTCTTATCATGATCCCACACTCAGTATTTGAAAATTCTTTCTCTCAAGAGTTTCAAGATTTTCAAGAGGAAAGTTTTGAGTTTCATGATCCAATCTATCACCAGTTAAAAGTATGTTACTTAGCAAGTCCATTTGCTAAAAGCAAGTTTCAATCTCTCTTGATGTTTTCTAAGCAAGATAATATGAGTATAAGTACATCCATAGGGATCCACCAAGGTTTGTTTTATTATGGTTTTCATCGAGAAGGTATGGTGGAAAGTTGGGTAAAGTCATGTGATATTACACATGTTTCTTCCCTTAAGAAAGGACTTCAATGTTTTATGCAAGATTTTCAATTTCTTATATTCTATGTTGCACATTATTATATATTGGTTTTAATTCCTTTTATATTTTTGTTTGCGGGTCAAGACCAATTACGATGGCTTCATTGGAAATATCATTACAATTAGCCCTAAATTTCTAGCTAGATAGATTAGGAGTATGATTAGTGGCATTTAGTTTCCTTTGCATTGCATCCACCTTCTTTCTTGCTCTCCATCTAGTCTTTGCAATTGTTTTGCTTTCGTGTATTGCATTCACTTCAACCTCCATTTGTTGTGCTCTTTTGATCTTGTTTTGTGGTTTTGTTATGTCTTTTATTTCATGTTTTGTTTAATAATACTTTGCACGAAAGATGCTCCTGTTTGACTCAAAAGACAATGTGGCAAAACTTGAAAAGGGAAATTGTGATGACGAACAATGTTTGGCTAATTTGTTACCTCTTCTCTATTTTGGGTTTAAATATCTTTAAATTTAATGATGTCTGAATGGAAAATACGATCCATTCAAATGGAAAGCCTTTGGTCAAACTATAAATCCTATATATATTCTAGGATCCTCATTCCTCATCTCGACATTATAAGTAAATAGTGTTTTCTCTTGTTGATCCAATCGAGTAGAGAAAGGTAAGGGGAAAACCATTTAGTAAGAAAACCAATATAGAGGTCTATATTACCTTCTCCAATGGAACAACCTCTAATTCTCTCAATAGGTCAGGATACCTCTTCCAAATGTGAAATAAATAAGTGTCGAAGAAAAGTTCTATAAATAGAATAAATAAAGGGTGAAAGAAGAGAAAGGCTTCAAGTGTAGAGAGGTGAAACAAGTAACTTTGTCAATGTATTTTTCATGCTTGCTAGAAGTCAAGCAATGCTTGTGTTAATATAGTGACTCCACCAAGGTACTTTTTAGGTCTGTTGGAAGTGGAGCAACAAAAGATATGAAAACTCATACTCTGATTATCTTAAACTCATAGTTATATATTACCCTTTCCTAGATCAAAACAATGTGAGTTGGGAAGTCTTGATATGTGTTTAATCAAATAAGGGAATGGATGGGACTATATCTCTAACCGGGTTAAGTAGGGAAGCCAAGGTAATCTGCAAGATGAATTAATACTTCCTCAAAGAATGATACCTTGCACTTAGAGAATTAAACCTAAACAGAGAAGTTGGAGTTGTACCAGTGTGTCACCAAGTGTTGATGTTGCAATCAACACCCTCCAAAATTTTGCCTGTACATGAATTTTGGAGCCTACTAAGAATCTTACAATATGTTGTTCCATAATCCCTTCATGTTTTATTGATGTTTTTCAATATGTTTAAGTCGTCTTCTCAGGTTCTACTTGTAAAATTCACTTGCTCACAAATACACAGTCTTGGTTCAAGTCATGAACACAATTACTTGATGAAAGCTTAAACAGGCATAACACTGTCGATCAAGACAATTCCTATGTCATGTTTAGCTCATCGAAAGTTAGTGCACACTTTCATTGATAGTCTCCCTCACCTTGATTGCATTTGTACTTCTATTTTGGTGAGTTTTCCCAAGTGTCATCTTTTACACACTTTCACTTACACAAGTGTCGCTTTCACATTTATGGTTGTTGTTTTGAATTGATTTCACTTTAATAAGTTGCATTTTCATGTTACTTTCACTCTGTCATGTGTCGCTTCCAAGTTCATTCAAATTTTGAAAGTGTCGTCTTCATTCTTTCCTCCTATCACAGGTGTCGCTTCTGTCGTTTTCACTCCTACATGTGTTTCACCTTTACGCATCACCAAAGCTAGTTCTAGCGCACACTTTTGCATTAGATGGTCTTACTTATCATTACAATATTCACTAGATACATTCCTATATCTTAGCGCACCTTTTGGTCTCAGTCAACACTTTTTTCATAACTTGTGTTCTAAGTGTTGCAATGTGTTGTTTCAACTGTCGCACTTAGAAATAGGTGTCACTTTGTTGTTGTTTTAAGGTGTGAGCATTGTTCATGAGCCTTGTGCATTATTTTGGCTTGTATTAATGGGATTTATGTGTGTGTTCCATGTTTGAGTCGTGTTAGGATGCATTTCTTTCTCCTACTCTGTTGGTCCCACACTTAACCATTTTTGGGAGCTCTTCTTGGTCCTCTTGCTCAGTACAAGTTGTAAATGCATTAGCCCTTTTAGTAGGTGATGAGTGTAGCTTATTCATGAGCATCGTTGATGTATCATTTCCTCCCATACTTGTGCAATAATAATTTTATAAGGTCTCCTCCCTCTCATAGTGCATCAGTACTTCTTAGGATAAGTGAGCTAGCCTTTTGCTGCCTCCCTTAGTGAAAAGTGCATTCTAGATGAACAAACAGCCAATGTTGGAGACAAATGTGCCCTCCCAAACCTAAGCACACTCCAAACCCACACTAAGAGCACTTCAAAAGAAAAATTACCATTTGAGCACACTTCATAAGAACAAGGACTTTCTCTCCCTTCAAAATCGCACTTTGGAACAATGAAATGTGTTAGATTCAGTCTGGCCAGTCCTCTGTCAGAAATCAAAACTCTTTATGCATTTCATTTTTAGGTGTCTCGCTCCATTCTCTCAGCTGCATTCTGCTAGGGGCATTCCATAATCTGACGGAAAAGGTCGTGCTAGTCACTTCCCCTCATGTCTGGCTCCTGTTGGCTCAGGTATTTTGTCAATAATCACCAAAATCCATGACAGTCAAGGTCTGGTCCTTTAATGGACAAAAGTCATTTTCGATCATTAGGTCTAGGGATTAATCAATTTGGTCTTCAAACAAAGCCATGCAGGCTAGAGTGAGGCCCTTACAAAGTTATGATTCAAAGAGTTTCATCGTCATGTTGATACACTTCTACTTTTCTTCAAAACTCTGTTTTGAAGAAAAGTCAAACAGTGTCATTTGTGATAAAATTTTCAAAAAATTCATCAGTTGATTTCTTCAGATGCAAGCATGGTTTCCGTGGCCAAATGTCCTATCGTGCAATCACTGCAAAGAGTGCCGAAAATTTCGTCATTTGAGCTAAAATATCAAAGGGAAAGTGAAAATTAGTGTTGCTTTAAGTCAGTGAAAAAGTGTCAAAACATAACATTAGAAAA
Organism: Pinus taeda; assembly: GCA_000404065.3. NCBI lineage: Eukaryota > Viridiplantae > Streptophyta > Pinopsida > Pinales > Pinaceae > Pinus > Pinus taeda. Next base: position 252,918 of record APFE030997667.1, on the reverse strand, counting down.
ATGGGTTTTTCGAGAAGAAAAAATTTAACCCATGACTTTAAAGTCTTTATATACAAGTTTCCACCAAAATCAGAGGCATTGTGCAAATCAAGTGCATAAGGAGAAACTGCAAAGTGTCTGAGAGGAAAAGTGCGTGTTTGGAGAGAGTTGGAGGTAGTTTCCAGGAGCACGGCGCATATACACAGGGGCGCGGTGCGCACAGATCCATCCCTTAGTGTATTTTTTCAACCGGTGTGACTCACACCCAGGGTGCGGTGCACTGGGTTTTGCGCGCGGCGCACACCCACAAAGGACCAAAACCGTGCCAAATTTCCTCAAATTTCTTGTGAAGCCCCTCAAATTGATAGGTAGGCTATATGACATGACTTGTTCATCAAAGTTTATAAATGATATGGTGGTTTATGGCTATGTTTGAATGCAACAAAACTCATAAAATCAACCACAAGAAAACACCAAAGGCCATTGTTGCTAGGGTTGCATAATTGGGTATTGAGGCCAAGGTTCTATTTTCACCCACCATTTTTCCCTCACCTACCATTTTGCCCTATCCTCCCTTTCTCATTTTTCCTATTATCCCTACCCTAAAACACTACCAAACCCTATTCCCCTTCCCCTCCTCTTATTTGTCAACATAACACCCCAAAACCCTACCTTGTCAAAACCCCAAAACCCTACCTTGTCAAAACCCCAAAACCCTACCCTATCAAATACCCAAACCCCCAACATATCCCTAAACAAACTTCTCCCCATAATCCCTATTCCCATCACATTACTCCCCTCCTAATACTCCCTTTTGTTTCATTGTTCCCCTTGGTGACAGATATCACAAGAGCACCCAACTTTACACCATCATCAAAGGGCAGCCTAAGTACAGTATACACAGCAGTCATGGCATCACAACATTCATCAGAGTATGAGATGGAGACACAAAGTGACTCATCCTCAGAAGATCAGGCTCCCAGGAGACATCACAAGAGTGGCAAACATGTTACGGATGAGCCCACTACCCTCAAGGAATTACAAGCATGCCCTCTTGCCATGTCATGTTTCTAGCACCTAGCATGTTTTGAATTTTGTCAAAGGGTGGTTAATGTCAGAGTTCATCATGAGTTGGCCCGTCTTTTTGTGCTTCACCTATATGGAGGTCAGTCTATCTTGGCCGGAGTCAGCTTCACATTGACACCCGAAACTATCTCAGTGGCAACAGGAATACCAAATGTTGGAGAACGGTGGCATAAGAAGAAGAAGGTGGATAGGCAACACTATGAGCCTTACATTAAGGCCAGATTCTTGAGTCAGCTCACAAGAGTCTTCCCGTTCAGATATTTGAAAGATGAGTATGCTCCACTCATGAAATTGATCATAAGTACTTCAGTTGTGAGGTAGCTTCTCTAGACTATAGCTACACATTAGGTGCTCCACTTTACCAGGGTGAGGATGAGAACCCCATTTTCATTTGTAGGAACATAGAGAGGATGAACACCTTCATGCAGCATAAGACCCCTCAGCAGTAGCTTAACAGTGTTTATCACTTTTCTCTTATCCGGATTTTGGTGGATCATCAGTTGGGATTGCAGGGCATTGCTTGGGAGGACTTCATCTCCCGTGACCTCATCAGCACATCACAGGTACTATCAGAGCTAGAGCATGAGATAGGTGGTACTTCTCATCAGTATGAGCGCCATGAGACCACTACTATGCCAGTATTCGTTACATATTAGAGAGGCAGTAGGCACTTGTTTGCAGCAGCAAAGTGAGCGTTATCTCCACCCTGGGTGGAAGGGGCCTCACTTCCGGCATCAACTACACAAGTATAGGACAAGGGCAAGAGGCCCATGCATGATGAGGGGCCAACAGGTGAACAGGAGGCCGATTTCATCCTCATTCATGATGATGATGCAGATGTGGAGAGTGCCCGACTTAGGATGACTATTCAGGAGCAGAACACGGAGATCCAAGCCTTGTCACTCAATGTGGAGAGGGCCAAATGGATCATCAAGTATTTCAAGTAGAGGAACAAACAGCTTGAGTACCAACATGAGATCATGGAGCTGCAAAACATCTGTGAGAATCGACAAGCTACCCAATAAAGGAGGATCGAGCTCACTACCTTGGAGCAAGAGATCAACAATGACCATGAGTCCTGGCTAGAGAGGATCAACATACACCTTGGTAGACTACTGGAGAAGGATAACAGAGACAAAACCATACTGAGGAGGATGGTTTATCATTACAGGGCACGGAACATGAGTGCAAAGGCCCGGATAAGGAGCTTGAAGGCAAAATTGAGCAAAGCAACAAAAGAGGCAAAAGAGGCAAAAGAGAAAGATCGTATTTGAATCTTGGCTAAAGCTTCTGTAGCCCAGCATAGTGCCTCTTAGAGAACCTCTAACCCAAATTTCAAGAAATTTGGGGCAATTTTGGTCACATGGTAATTTTTTGGTCAAAACAGGTTTTTTCTCCCTCTGCGCCGCGCCACTGGCGCGACGCATAGGATTGGGAGTTCCAAATGACAAATGGCTTGCATTTTTGGATTCAGCATGCAAAATCGTGACCACAAGTGCTTGGGCAAGAAATTTGGGCATGATTTGAGTCTCCAGGAGGTCAAAAACACCCAAAAAATGGCCTCTCTGCCCCTATTTTGACACACATGAAGCAGTCTTGGGAGAATGAAGATTTGGAGGGGAAAATTAGCACCAAATTTAGAAATTCCACTTGGGTTGGAAAGTAGACAGGATAAGCTTTCCAACAAGCACACGTGGGTACATTTTGGACTCCTTAAAGTGCCTCAAAACAGGCTCCAAAGTGGCACGGCGCATATATAAAGTGGCGCGGCGCATATAGGGAAAAAGGCCCAATTTACCTTTGTTTCGCGAAATTTTGATTCACGAATTTTCACAAGTGGGCCCGCTCATCTACACTTCCCTTTTTTAGCACCTAAGGTGGCATTTAAAGTATTTTCACTCTAGATTGACTTCTATCCAAGTGGCAAAGGAAGGCAAACAGTCACCCAAGCCATTTGTCATGTTTGTAACGTTGCACCTGTAGCTAATGGTTGGCTTTCCACCTCCATTTTGTAATGATTTGAGTAACTCCCCAACCCTTGGGAATTTTATCTCTTCATGGCACATTCTATATATTGTATGCAAACTATTTGAAAAGGGTTGGTTGGCTTGTAACTTCTGGGAGACTGTGGGAAAGAAACTTTGTTTCTTCATTGTATATTTTGACAGAGGATTAATGAAAGGCAAGGGCTCTGTTTCATGAGATTCATGTGGTTGTGAGTGTAGCAAATGTGTCTCTTATGTTTCATATTTATTTCGTTATGTTTCATAGTTCATTTCATATTCATTTCCAATGAAATTTTCTAAGTTAGATAAGGTAGAATTCAATTTTATTGCTTTGCCTGTGGCAAAATTTCATGTTCAATGTTCTTTCTTCTGTTGAAAAGGATTCATGTGTGTATGCCATTTTCACCCTCCTAAGCAATCTCTCCATTCCATGCTATTTCAAACTAAATTGCTAGACTTTCTGCCTGTCTTGCCTCACGAAGTAATCTGTGCCTTTGTATTTCATCCTCTGCTCATTGCTGTCCATTGGTCCCATACCATCCCAGAAACACAGTCATTCATAAAAATCGCTTCTTGTATCCATATTCACTTACTAGCCTAAGATCAATATTTCACAATAAGTCATCTCAGACCATTTCGTTTATCCATTCACTGAGTGTGACTCGGAGAGAGCCCTCTCCTGTTCTGGTAGGGCTAGCTCCCAGACTGAGCTTGGTTTGTGGTTACCCTAAATTTTTCCTTCCTTCAGCCTAAGGCAGATTTAGGTGTTAACATAGTGGTGACCATACTGGGGAAGAAATCAATCCCCTTAGTTCTCGATAATTCTAAGCTTCCGGATGATAAGTTTAGGATTTGATAGGATGAGTAAAGTTGGTTGTGTCCTTTGATTTTTCTCAATAGCACGCTGGCTTCTAGAAGATACACCAAAGCTAATCTAGATCTAGATCCTCTGCACATCTACGATAATCCCAATTTGATTTCAAGAATTCGTCGCCAAGAAAGCTCTATACCTCCCGTGTTCAAATCCCATTCATGCCCAGACATTTTTGAGTATATTGAAGAGCTAGAGTTTCATGAGAAATTTGAACTATTGTTGTTCGAAACCAAATCCGAAAGGGCGGTTGACTCTACTATCCACAATCTGCAGTTTCTTGTAGACTTGGAGACGGAAAGGGCTAACTGGTTGATTGATAACTGCATTGCAGCTCAACTTCAAATTCCAATTTCTAGTCCCTTACAAACTGTGCACACTCCTCCAACACCTCCGAGGACAAATCCACCGAGAATGATGGCGGCCTGTTTTGCACCCCTTGTTCTGCCTCAAGTTTTAGATGATATGCCCGCAGATTATCAAAGCAAAATCTTGTTTTTTGATGGCATTCCTAACAGCATTACTGCTCAGCAACATGTGGACAGAATGGCAAACTTCTATGAACTTCATGAGATCGATGCGGAGAATGTGGCAATGAGACTCTTTGTACAGACATTTGCAGGTGAAGTGAGGAAATGGTTCAGAGGTTTGCTGGCTACACGTATCACTACCTTGGCTGACCTACAAAGACAATTTTTAAACCACTGGGAAGTGAAAAAGAATCCTCTTCAAATTCTGGCCGAATATGAGCAAATCAAAAGAAACCCTGGTGAGTCGGTCCAAGACTATTGCATTAGATTCAATTCAGTTTAAAATGAAATTCCAGATCATCTAAGGCCACCTGTGGGACTAGCCATGGTGAAGTTCCCGGATGGTTTTGATGCTGACATGGCTTATCAATTAAGAGAGAGAGAACTGGCCACAGTGGAAGACATGTAGAAGATAGCGGTCAACGTTGAAGCAAATCTCCTAACCAAGAGAGCTAGAGCAAAGGCAGAGAAGAAGGTCACCATAAAGGAAGAATCTTCCTCGATAGATCAGCTACTTCGGAAGGTAGAGCAGATGCTTGAAAGGGTGAAACTTGACAAACCGGAGCCACAAGTTAGAAATCCTAATTTCCCTGGTCAGCAAAAACCACAATATAAGACAGAGAGATCAGCGAGCCCAAGAGCAGACAGCACAACAGCCAGTACAGACACCTTTGCAACAAAATTTTGTGCATGGGCCAGAATCAGATGAGGACAGGAATGTAATAGGTGAAGGAAACCACCTCTTTACTCTGGATGATTTGCCTATTTATCTCACTGAGGAGGAGGAGTATGCGGAAAGTTCGGTTGTAAACAAATATGTAGATTTCATTCTAGCAAATGATACGGTCTTAGAGGAAGAATCATATGAGTACCAAAGGGGCTATATGAATGCTTTGTCCGCCCAACAGCAACGATATTCACACAGAAACAGAGATGTGCCGGTCAAACCAATTCAGAAAAGCAAGGATGTTGAGGCATCAAAGAATGATTCAGCAGTTACACAAAGGAATGGAAAGGAAAGGAGGTGGTTGATCCGGAGAGCAGCAAATCACCATCAACAGAACAATCACATCAGCAAGTTGCATCGAAAGAAAAGGAAAGGAAATAAATCCCAGTCAAAGAGGTAGAAAAGATTCTCGCTTTTAATTTAGAGAATGAGATTTCTAAATTAAAGGTATCCATCCCCTTGACTAAAATAATGAAGAAAAGCAGTTATAGAGGACAAGTACCTAAAATGTTGAATTTGGACCCAATGTCCGACATGGTGAATGTCAAAGATGATCAACCTGAAATGATTTTTGGGCCAACATCGAATGGTGAGTCTCCTGATAGTGATTTGCCACCTTTTTATATCAGTTTAAGATTGCATGATTTTGTGTTACATAACGCCATGTTCGATTCCAAAGCTTCTCACAATCTCATGCCCAAGGACCATGGATTTTGATGGAGCAGTGGGAAATGATGGCGCTGGAATTGGAATTTGGGTACGTAGTCCTTTCTCTGCCCCGAACAAAGTGCCTAGTAATGTGCAGGTATGCTCTTACAAGTTGGCTTTTGAGTGTTCAAACAATGAAGCTGAGTATGAAGCTCTGATTGCTGGCCTAAAGATTCTAAGAAAGCTTAATGCTAAGAGGATTTCAGTATATGGCGACTCCGAATTGGTTATCAAGCAGGTCAGAGGCGAATATCAAGCAAAGCATCCTAGGATGCGGGCCTACCGTAATGCAATCCTAGACATTTTAAAATTATTTTCAGAATACACCTTGACATGTGTGCCTCGTATACAAAATAGTATTGCTGATGCTCTTGCCAAGGCAGCAATTAATTTGAAGATCCCAATGAACTCCAGCAACAAATTCGAAATCCATGTCAAGCATCGTCCAACCATTCCAAACAATCAGAGATATTGGCAAGTGTTCCAAGATGATGAGGAGATTGATGATTTTCTGCAAAACAAAGGCAAGTTCAAAGAGACGTCAATTGATGAAGAAAATGACGATGGTAAAGGTAATGGTACAGATGATGTACAGATCAATGAAATGGATGTGTTGCAGCTGAAGAATAACGTTATTCCCAAAGGCTTGATACCTCTAGAAGAACTCTTTGATCAAGATGATGTAGCCCGCAAGACAAAATTGCAGCCAACAGAGAAAGGTGTGGAAGAGGTCAATATCGGAACAGATGCAAATCCTAAATTGGTAAAATTGTCCAAAGCATTGCCGCCAAAGATCAAGGACAAATATCTCAGTTTGATGTCTTCATTTGCAGATGTGTTTTCTTGGGACTATTCCAACTTAAAGACATATGACACCAATATAATTCAGCACACTATACCCATCAAGCCCAATCAAAAACCACAGAAGTTGAGAAGGTTAAATCCAAAGTTGCTGCCATCTATTGAAAAGGAGATCAACAGGTTGTACAAATCAGGGATCATTGTGCCAATCAGATTTTCAGATTGGATCTCTAACTTGGTTCTCGTACAAAAGAAGACAAGCGAGATTCGCTTATGCATTGATTTTAAAAATCTCATTAAAGTTTCATCGAAGGACAACTATCCACTGCCCAAAATGGACCATATACTTCAACGAGTAGTGGGAGCATCTCGTATGTCACTACTTGATGGTTATTCCGGATATAACCAAGTTTCTGTCCATGAAGATGACCGAGAC
>APFE030997667.1:189026-239689 GCA_000404065.3 Pinus taeda | reverse complement strand
CACCAAATTCAGAAATTCCACTTGGGTTGGAAAGTAGACAAGACAGGATTTCCAAAAAGCACACTTGGGCACATTTTTGACTCCTGCAAGTGCCTCAAAATAGGCTCCAAAGTGGTGCGGCACATATAGAAAGTGGCGCGACGCATATAGGGAAAAAGGCCCAATTTACCTCTGTTTCGCGAAATTTCGATTCGCGACTTTTCACAAGTGGGCCCACTCATCTACACTTCACTTTCTCGGCAGCTAAGGTGGCATTTTAAGTATTTTCACTCCAGATTGGCTTCTATCCAAGTGGCAAAGGAAGGTAAACAGTGACCCAAGCCATTTTTCATGTTTGTAACGCTGCACCTGTAGCTAATGGTTAGCTTTCCACCTCCATTTTGTAATGATTCGAGTAACTCCCCAACCCTTGGGCGTTCTATCTCTTCATGGCACATTCTATGTATTGTATGCAAACTATTTTCAAAGGGTTGGTTGGCTTGTAACTTCTGGGAGATTGTGGGAAAGAAACTTTGTTTCTTCATTGTATATTTTGAAAAATGATTAATGAAAGGCAGTGGCTTTGTTTCATGAGATTCATGTGGTTGTGAGTGTAGCAAATGTGTCTCTTATGTTTCATATGTATTTCATTATGTTTCATAGTTCATTTCATCTTCATTTCCAGTGAAATTTTCTAAGTTAGATAAGGTAGAATTCAATTTTATTGCTTTGCCTGTGGGAATATTTCATGTTCAGTGTTCTTTCTTCTGTTGAAAAGGATTCATGTGTGTATGCCCTTTTCACCCCCCTAAGCAATCTCTCCATTCCGTGCTATTTCAAACTAAATTTCTAGACTTTCTGCCTGTCTTGCCTCATGAAGTAATCTGTGCCTTTGTATTTCATCCTCTGCTCATTGTTGTCCATTGGTCCCATACCATCCCAGAAACACAGTCATTCATAAAAATCCATATTCACTTACTAGCCTAAGATCAATATTTCACAATAAGTCATCTCAGACCGTTTCATTTATCCATTCACTGAGTGTGACTCGGAGAGAGCCCTCTCCTGTTCTGGTAGGGCTAGCTACCAGATTGAGCTTGCTTTGTGGTTACCCTAAATTTTTCCTTCCTTCAGCCTAAGGTGGATTTAGGTGCTAACAAAATGTACTTCAAAACAACAAAGTGCACTTTAGAACAACAACGCACACTTTGGAACAAGAAAGCACACTTCAAAACAACAAAGCACACTTTGGAACAACAAGGATCCTCTATCTCTTTAAAATTTGATGGCACAGTCATGAAGCCTGAAGCCTTCATCCTTCCCTCTTGCCTTAGTGCACATGGCGCAGACAATGAAGCCTTCATCCCTCCATCTTCCCCTATGCGCTCTGTGCCCAAGCCTTTCTTAGACCCTTCCTCTAGAGTTCATGGCATAGTGTGGAAGGTTGATGGAGGCCTCCTCTCAACCCCTGAATATTCAAATTGTTATTTCAAGCCTCGCTCCCTTTTCTTTAGGGTGCATGGCGTAGTATTGAAGCATGAAGCCTTCTCGCCTTTTCCCTTCAGCTTCCCCCACTACGTTGGACCAAGGAGAGCTCCTCTTCATAGTGTATGGCACATTAAAAATGAATAATGGAGCCTTCCTAAGCTAGTGATGAGTTCTAGTGCACCCTCCTAATCAAGTCTCCTTCTTTTACCTTCTCACGGGCTAATCATGAGCTGATCATTCCACAAGCTAGGCAGTGATAGATTATATGTTTTTAAGACTAATTTTTCATTGACATGAATGATTTTCATTGGCAGGAATACCTTCCTAGCATGAAAAGGTAATTATCAAATTAGATAGCAAGGATAAAGCATAAAGAAATACATGTGGACAAAATTATCAAAAGAGAGATATCATGGGGACATGAAGTAGATCATAGACCGAGACAGAAAGAAGACATTGCATGATGACTAAAAGGATTCTAATATTGATAAAAGGCCCTTTGGAGGGTGAAGGAGAAGAACAAAGTGGATCCTTCATGAATATGAAGCATAGCTCATATCTACTATCAAGAATGCGAGATGATGCAGGGTGCAAGACAACTTGGCATTGCCACTTGATCATGAATCCCATGTCGTCATTTTCAAGTTATAACTTGTACAAATGTCGTCATAATAGTCAATGTGTTTCCATGTGTCATGATTCATCATCATGTGGAATGAAATGATGTATTCTCAAGAAAGGAAAAAATGTAATGTGTGGAAGTCCAAGGGTCATATTTGGAACGTGAATAGTCACATAGTCATATATGTCCAAAAGTCACATTGAGAAGTCCAAAGGTCATTTAAAAGTTCAAGAGTTATTTAGAAGTTCAAAGGAAATATTAGAAGTCCAAGAGTCATGAGGGTAAACCAAGAGTGAAGGGGAGATGAAAGGTCATTCCTCTTGTTATAAAAGCAACCTCATAACTCAAGCAAAAGGCTTTGGAGGCTTAAGCTTTAGAGAGTTAGTATTGGCTTCTCTATGTTGCATAGGAGAAAAAACTATTCTTTGTAGAAGAAATAAGTGACTTAATGTTCCACTATTGGAATTAGTGCCTCATCATTGTAACTGCGTACTTGTATCTTTCACCTAATTGAAACTTAATGAGCCAACACAATTTCATGCATGTATCCTGAATGTTTTAGGACTATTCTTGGGATGTTTACAGTATATGTTGTGTTCATATGTATTGGAAAAATTGAATTGTTTAGGTGGTTTTGTTACTCATATTGTTTAATGTGTGTTGTATTCGCTTTAATAATCATTATGTGAACTATTTTTCTAACAAATCTTTTCATGCTCTCGTGCGTCTCTCTTAGGTTAGTACTATTACTTCCTTCCAAAGACTCACTCATGTCTCTTGCTTGTGAAGGTCTCCTCTTACACATTGTAATCAATATTTCATAATATCAACTCACTTTATTTTTCAAGGTATATGTATATAATCTATTATGTTATCCGTTGAAACCAAGGTGAACCTTTGTGTTGTGGTGGTTGGGCCAATACTCTGGATGGGGCTCCTAATCCAAACAGTGTGAGGTATAATTATGACTTCACATCAAGGAGATCCCCTGTATGTTGGTGGTATCCAACACTGTCAACAGACTTATTAATAATGTTTCGATAATAGATCGCCCTAAAATTGAATTAACTAAGGAAATTCACGCACTGTGTTCCTGATGTTGAATCAACTGAGGTAGTTTAGGTGTCAAAAGACCTTAAAATTTTTGTGGTGGAAGAATTGAAAATTGTTGATAACCTTGAAGTTGGGAATTTTGATGGAATTGTAGTGCTAACCTTAGAATTTGATGCCTTCAAGAATAGAGTTGAAACGTTGCTTGGAGATCTAGTAGAGTTGCGCGTGTTGTTGCAACTAGACAAAGTAAAGCTTGTTGAGAAAGAGGAATTGATAACTTCCTGATATTAAAGGATGTAGACCGCTTGAGGGACCTAAAGAAGAATCGAAGCAAAGTTAGAAAATTTAAAGGGAAATGCGCACAACTTAAATTGGAAAATCAAGTTTTGATAGAGAGAAATGAGCTATTGAGGAAGTCTAGAGATCATGCAATTACTCAGAACTGGATCTTGGTTAAGAAAGGTAAATTTTGGCATGCTAATGTGGAATATATGATGCATCACTATAAAAAGATGAAATCTAAATATTTTCAGGAAAAGCAGAGGTGGAATCAAGAAAAGCTTGACCTCCTGGTTGAAGCTACAAAAGGAGTTGAGCATGTGGACATGCAACAGTCTGGGCGTGGGGGAGTTGATGAGTATCAACTTTGACTCATCTAGAGTAGTTATATAAGAAGAAATTTCGGCATAAATCACATAAAGAAAGACCTTTGTCGACGTGTTTCAAACCAACTAGTGTGGTTCATCGTCAAGACAAGTTGTCCTGACGATGAACCACACTAGTTGGTTCGAAACGTGTCGACAAAGGTCTTTCTTTATGTGATTTACGCCGAAATTTCTTCTTATATAACTATGATTGATCACAGAAGCCTCAATTCATCTAGAGTACCTATTAAACACCTAATGTGGCCCATTTTCCTCCATTTTATATTTCATTTCCCTATACATTGTTATTTTTCCTATCAAACTCATTCTTTTAACGAGTCTTGAGTACTAAGGTGATTATGCATTATTTTACGCATTTCTTCACTAATTTGGTCTGTATTTTAGTTTGATCATCTACCTAATTATTTTGGGGCATTGCAACTCTTTTGCACAAGGCACAATAAGAATGATCGTTGGTTACCAAAACTTGATGGATCGATGCATCAAATCAGAGAGGTCGTCAAAGCAGTTGCCATAAATGATAATGACCTAATAGTCATAGTCCAACTTAGATATTCACAGTCATGATCAGTCCAACCAAGGCGATCTTGATTTTGTTGTTTAGGATATATTTTATGTACTAGATGATCTTCTTATTTAAAGAGATATTTTTCATATATGTAATGTTAGTTTGACAATTTCATCCTTCTATTGGATTCTTGTAATGAATGATCGCATAATTATAACAATTGATTCACGTTTTTCGTCCTGAGATGAGCTCTGTCAAAATTTATATAGCTTTGTAATCGATCGAACAAGGTTATCCATAATACTATTTTTGATTTAATGATGTGGCCAATTTATCGTTTTGGAACTCTGTAATCTTTTTGGATGATTTAATATACAAACATGGTTGCTAGTTTCCATTATCATGTAAATATTATTTCTACCTATAGTGCTCCCAGTCAGTAAAGCTTATTTCTACCTATAGTGCTCCCAGTCAGGTAGGGCTCCCTGATTTGGGATGCACTTGCAGTTTTGTCGATGTGTGAATATATGAATAATGTAAGTTTATGTCATTTCTGCAAGTTTGTGTTGCGAATTGAATTCCTTTATGTGTAGTTGTAGACTTGTGTTATCTCTTAAATATATTTACATTTCTACAAATTGGAATTATTTTCTTATGCCAAGTGAGGGAACTATGTGGAGGAATAATGATCCAGGGATCCATCAGGGATTGTGGACAACTCCAGGACTCATACTAATATTCTTCAAATGATTGGTTTGTTTTATAATCAACATCTTATTATTTGTTGGATTTGTCAGCTAACTGCATAAGTTATCGTACTTGGAAATCCCTTTGATATTAATGAATATAATATTTTTAAACTTAAATCTTTAATTATGTTTATATGACAAGTGAGCGATGAATCCACATTTTGTAACGATAAATCAATAATAGAATGTTGTGACATTTAATTGACTATTAAGCAATCAAGTCTACTTATGCATATAGTTTGCAGGCAACTCGTCAGCTTACGAGTCCCCAGTAGCTAATTTAATGAACAATAATTTAAGCAATTAAATTTCCCGTCAATAGACATGAGAGTTTATCCTTTCATGTCCCAACATTGGTACAATAAGAGCAACTTAACAAGATACTAGTGTAGTAGGGATAACCACTTTTGGTTCATCCACAAAAGTTTTGGTCATAGTGTTATTTAGTCCTTTATTGTGATCCTCAGTTTGACCATTACTTAGATTTCAGATTTAGTCGTGATTTGATAAAATTGAGAATGGTGGAGTTATTATAAGGTGGCTCAAAAAAGTTGTATTTTCTTGTTTCTTCTTATTTTCTAGTGATAAAACATGCTCTTAATTTCAGTTGGTTGACTTAGTTGTTTGATAGTAGAGCATACATAATTTTTTTAAGCTTAGTAAACTTAATGATTTGATTCATTGGAAAAATGAATAGTGATAGACTCCAACAATGTATAACCAAAACCCTACTTTACTTATCAAATCAGGATCACACACTTTTAGAATGCTATGAATTTTATATGCATTTTTGGTTCCTTATATTAATAGCCTTTATTTAGTTACAAGAATTTTCCTTTATACATCCACAAATTTATGTATGCAATATTCACAGGCATCTTTAAATTTCATATTAAATACCCTATTCTTGTTAGTCTAATTAGTAAGAGAATGAAACTCTATAAGGAATCTATGCATGACAACTTTATAATAAACTAAGTTAGATATAGGAATTAATTTCAGTAACTAGAAATGAACTACTTATTTTACTACAAAAATTAATTATAACAAAATGAAATATCTATCATTATTGCAGAAAAGAATTTATAACATGTAAAAATAAAATAATTACTATTGAAGAAAGAAAGCTACAATAAACATAAATAAACTAAATACTATTGCGGGAAGGAAGCTACAATAAATAGAAATAAGCTACCTCTTTCATTCTTATGGATTCAAATGTTCTAAGTAATTTCGCAAAAATGAACAAAGTTAACCAAGGACTATAACTGAGATGAAGTATGTCCTAAAATTTGTACATACAATGATTCTTTAAAATAAAACTGAGAAGTCCTTTGCATAAAGAAAATACTTAAACATTAATCAATTAAAATGGTTAAGAAAGAAAAAATTTGTTTAAAAACTTAAACAAGATAGAAGATCTACATAGTTGTAGAGTGGCCTTTGCTCTATATTTCATTAGGTGATCAGGAATAAAACTCAATCAACATAGCAAATTCTAGACTTAAATATCTATTTTGTATTTTAGAAAGGAGTAATGAAAAACAAGTGAAACCCTTCAAGCAATTTCTTCTATATTTTACACAAAATTGACTAACTACCATGTAAATATTAACTTATTGCTAATTGTTCCTTCCTTGTGTGTATGAAAGGTAAAAAAAATTGTATTCCAAAGCTACTAACTACTCAAATTGTTTGCATTAACTGCTTAATCACGCCCTATAATTCATCCATGTTGTTGAACAATTTAGTGATAACATAACAAATATGTAATGTACCTTAACGGTGATGTGGAAAAACAAACATCACCAAAATTTAGTAAGAGTAAATAATTAGAGTTTTTACATCATTCCTTGGTCATATGGCTACATAAAAAATTAGGAGTGGTTGATAGTCTCACTTAGTGGCTCAGTGCTGATGAAAAACTATACAACAATTGTTACTAATGAGAAACTATGTAGCTATTGTTGCTTCTGAGAAATTCTACAATGTTCTTTTTTTTTAACCGAACAATTTGGTGTCCCATTAGCTCCATTCCAATACACAAATCATGTAATCTTGTTAATTTCCTAACAAAAATCATTGTTTTCACATAAGAATCCAACCATGATGAATGTAGTGTTTTAACTTAGCAAAATGAGGTAAGATTAGGAAATATCACTAGAAAAAGGCTAAAATATGGGTAATGGAATGACATAATGTACAATTAGAAAGGACAATTACAGGCCTCATTATACCCCTTAACTTATCTTCTTGTGTGTCTCTTATGTAACTAATAAAAATATGAAGATATAACTTGCATATGCTAATTTGCGTAGACTACTCTATAATCGTAGGGAACCAACTAAATAGTTGTTTCTTCTCCATGAAATCCAATCATAGTTACAATCATACTCCATCTCTTTCTCTCCATTTCCTTATTGACGAGCACATATCCCCTATATTTCAAATTGGATATAGAATGAGTGGATTTTTGAATCATCTCCCTATCCACTCACATCCATGTTTCCTCATTGAATCCAAATAAAGTTTTCTCATGTACAAATATGCATGTAAATTAAGTAATGATTGAGGCTCACTTGCTTTTAAAGAACCATCTAATTCTTCCCAAGTACTTGGTAGGATTCCAAAATGGATTGTTCTGAATTGTTATGGAAGTTGAATACTATTCATACAACTTCAATTTGTACTCTCACCATGGTTTCCCTTATCTAAGGATTAGACATCTTCTTTCAATGATCATTGAAAACATTAATAATGTAATTTTCTTCTAGTTTGATTCATAAAGTTGCAATAAGTTCCTCTATCCCATACAATTCCATTTCATGGGATTTTTTACTCATTTTCCATAAATAACTATAAGGTACACACATTTGTGTCCCCCTTGAAGTGATTACAGTTCCAAAGAGTGGTTACATGCATTAAATAGTTGTGCAGATACAACTCACAGATCAAATTTCATCTTTCTAAGATGCTTGAAATATCTATTCAATAGAAATTTCTTCCAATAGGTTGTTGATCAGTGGTTAAATTATATAACAAACTCTCAATTTTCAACCTTAACCTTTTTTCCTTTAGATAAAGATTGTAACCAATTAAGGTGGTCTACACATCACTATCTCAAATTCCATCTCTCCAATCTTGTTAATTTTTTGTTTCATATCTATGATTTATTAATCTTTTTCCTTGATTTCCTCTTGATCATTTTGTTCCATTGCTACCAAAAAAAAATTCTGCAACTCCTTATTGTTTACCAATTCTTCCATTAAATCAAAAGGAATTCATTGTGATTCTAGGGTCACCTAGGTGGATGTATCTAGTTTTCAACCCTAGTGGACACCATTGATTCTTCTTCACTCTTTGGTTCATCCAAATGTATTAATGTTGCAAAAGGTCCCACCTCTATCTATATATTGTTGCTGCTAGGAATCTCTACAATATCCCATCTTCATGTCACTATTCTTTTGAGTTATTTGTGATGTTCACTATCTTCTTCATGCTACTAAGAATTCTATGCTTGTGGCTCTTCCTTAAACATTGGGTTGATTAATTATTCAACAAATCCCCCCAAATTCACTACTGGATGTTGTTGAATAAATGAAACTCCCGCCAATAGGTAAATTAACCCATGGTGGGGTAACTGTGCGAAAATTCTTTTGCAATTAATTTGTAATTTTTCTCCTATATTTTCAAGATTATTTGTCCCAAAAAAATAAGTTACTGCAAATACTAAATAAAAACACTACTACAATACTAGCCAAATAATAAATCACAATAACTGAGAAAACACACACACATAAAATAGGCACCAATATTTTTGGATAAATAGTCCCTGAAAAAACCCCAATGTGGGGAAAACTAGTTATGCTTATGAGGGTTGTATTAGTCTTTAGTAAATATGTAATTGAAAATCAATACATTAGTTTGTCATAAAATGGAAAAGCTTTCGGAAAATTATTTTTCACAAACTACTTGTACATTAAAAACACTAGAACGAACTTGGTCTCCCTCTACAATATAATTTTACCTCCCTCTAAGAAATTCTTGCCTCCTACACAGGCATACAACCTCACACGTGTTGTCTCTGCTGAAGGAAATATGGCCTCATGACCTTCGGAAAAATCGACATTTTCTAGCAAACTACTATGTCTAACTTCTCGACCTTCCCTAAAATAATTCGACCTGTAGAATGGTCTCGCTATCCCACACATGCGACCTCTATGAACTCGTCCCTCCATGAAACTCGTGTGCACTAGATGAGTATCTCAACCTCCTACATTGAAATTACACTAGAAATATCTCTTCCTCCAGATCTTAGAAACTGGAAGAGAATTGCTGAATAAATTCTTCAGAAATGTTTTTCGCTCAATCATTGCGGAACCCTCTGTTGGTTTCCCACTTTATCATTGTTCCCTTTCTAAATTTAATTATCTCCAAGATTCCCGTCAACTTCCTCTTATAATCTCTTGTTGATCAATCAACATCCAAGATCTAATCACAATCGATGGCTAAGATCATCTTGAATCCATCAAAAAACTTGTCTAGAAGTTACTAGAGAGAAATCAACTTGTCTCAATTAATACATATTAATTAACCATTTTCCCTAAGTTAGACTTAGGAAAATAATTAAAAACTGGTTTATAATCTGATTAAGACATTTTCACTTAGAAAAATAAACTGGGCTTGGAGATAATTTATCCTCTTGTGTTCTTAGCCTCATTGACACTTCCTGATATTAGAACACATGTTTGAGCAACAATAGCTAACACTCCCTCTTAATGAGGAAGGTGTTCTGCATAACACCCAACTTTTCTTTGAAGAAGATGAATCTTGCATTCCCCATGACCTTTGTCAGGATGTTTGCTACATCATGATCTGTTGGCACATATTTTAGCGGAATTGTCTTGCACTATACACAATCCCATATGAAATTATATATGATGTCTATATGTGTCAACCTGTCTTGAAACACAGGGTTCTCAAAGATCTTGATGCAACTATGATTGTCATAGTGTATCACTTTCATCTCTACCTTTTGACCAACAAAGGCTACTAACAACTTTCAAATCCAAAGGGCCTCGCATGTTTCCATGCTAGCTGCTATATATTATGCTTCTGTAGAGATCAGTGCCACATAATTCTTCTTCTTATTGTACCAAGAAATAACTCTTGATCCCATGTTGAAGCAACATCCTAAATTTTTCCTTTTGTCCAATATATTGCCTTCCCAATTTTCATTAGTATATCCCATCAACTTGACACTATCACCTTGAGTATATATAATCTCGGACTCCATTATACCTCGTAAATAATGTAACACACAATTTTTTTTAGTCTAATGCACCCTCTTCAATTCAACCATGAACTAACTAAGAGAGTTTACCACAAAGTGTATATTTGGCCTAGTATTGACCAAATACATAAGATATCCAATGAATTTCCTGTAAAATGTGGGGTCCATATTCTTATCCTTAGATGTATCTACCTTCCTCCAATATATTATCATGGATGTAGACATGTCTCTACAGTCTTCCATCTTGATTCTCCTCAAGATCTTGATGCATTATTTCCCTTGTCCAAGGAAAATATCCCCTATGTGTTCCACACCTCCATGCCTAGAAAGTAATGCATTAATCTCAAATCTTTCATCTAAAATTCTGCTCCAAGGTCCCTCTTGCATTCTTATATGAGCCCCAATGACCTTGTAGAAAACATGTCATCCACATATAGAACAAGAATGAGTACCTCACCCCCAACCATCAAATGGTAAAGGTTTGCATATGCCTCACTCTTCACAAAGCTTATCCCCTGCAAGTATCAGTCGATGTCCTCATACCACACCCAAGGAGCCTACTTGAGCCTGTATAAATCTCTCTTCAATATGCACACGTGGGTCTCTTTATTATGTCCTATGAATCCCTCCAGTTGTTTAATGTATACTTCATATTCCAACTCACCATTAAGAAATGTCATCTTGACATCCATTTGATGTATATTCTATCTCATCTAAGCTACAAATGAGATCATAGCCCTGATACAAGTATACTTGGGCTCATGATAAAATGAATCCTCATAATTTATTCCCTCCTTATGAGAGAACCCCTTGGCCACACACCTTGCCTTGTGTTTCCAGATGATACCATATGCAACGTGCTTGATCTTATAGATCCAACGTGATCAAACCACTGTTATGTCTATCAATCTAGGCACCACCTCCCAAAAATTATTTTGCATGATCAAGGTGTACTCCTCAACCATGGCATCCCGCCACACCTACTGTTGTACAGCCTCTTGATAGCTGGAAGGCTCACTATCAACAATATGACTTGCCAATGCCATGTATCCAATGTATCTGTCTAGTTGCCTTTTCTTTCTCCTGCCTATCCTATAAGCCTCCACAAACTCCTGAGCATACCTAAGTGTATGTTAAACCTATTGGTTCCTCCTTCTAACTATATATGGTGGAATTTAGACTTCCACATCCTCCTGATGCATATCACGCATTTGTTACATATGTTTCTCTATGCTCTGTGAACACTCTGGAACACCTACATATGCTCATACTAGTAACATTATTTGTATTATCATACCCCTAATTATGTTGTTCTACCAATGGTGCTTTTGTTTCCTGCTCATTATGATCAACTATCAATGGAAAATCTTTGGACCTATGATATGCCTTATCCTCCATGAATTGGACATATCTCCTCACAATTATCCTCATGGCCTCTGGAATAAATATATGGTATGCCCTGAAGTCTCTTTGTACCTGAAAAATTACCCCTTCTTTGCAGTATAGTCTAACTTGGGACGTGTTTCCCCTAGAATGTGATAATAATCCAAGGTGCCAAATATACTAAAGTGACTAACATTTGGCTTCTTCCATGTAAACACTTTCTCATGTGTCATATTTCCCAACACCTTACGTGGGACCCTATTCTAAATATACATTGGAATACTACATGCCTCTACCCATAAGTATTTTGGTATATCCTGGTCATACAACATGGCCCTTGTTGCCTTTGATATGGCATGGTTTTTTCTCTCCAAAAACCCATTCTATTGCAGGTTGTAAGGAACTGTCCACTCTCTCTTGATTCCCTCCCTGGTGCAGAATCCCTGGAATAATTCCCTATGTACTCACCTCCATCATGTGACCAAAGAACCTTAACATTCCTACCTTTCGAATTATCCACAAGAGCTTTGAATTCTTGGAAGCGACTGAAGGCCTCATCCTTAGTCTTTAAGAAGTAAATTTGGTTCTTCCTAGAGTAATCATCAATAAAGGTAATGAAATATGCATACCCTTTGAGAGACTGTGTCAACATCGAATCACATATATCATAATGAACTAAATCAAGAACACCTTTGGATCTTGTGTCACTCCTTGGAAAAATTTCTTTAACAAACTTCCCCAATACACATCCCTTGCTCACTTATGGAACACCTGTCGTTGTCTCCTAGAGAAACTAAAGTGCCATGTGATGGATATGGCTCATCCTCCTATCCCAAATCTCTCCCTGGTCTCTTAGATCATTGCTACTCATTAGTTCCTTTGGAGTAATCCATCTACAATCGATATAGTCTGTTACTCCTGACTCCAATTACTATGGGTGAATTCCACTCCTGGTGCTTTATCAACACCTCCTATCCTCTAAAGAGCACAACATACCCTTTATCTTGTAGGATAGAAATGGAAATCAAATTCATCCCCATTCCTGGCACATGCAACACATCGTGGATTGGAATAGGGTTGCTAGACTCCCTTTGAAATAGGACTAACCCCCTCCCAATTGGAGAACACTTGGACTTATTGCCCATCTTAATATGAAATCTTGTTTCCTCCTCCTTGTAGGTGGAGATGTACTCTCTAACTCTAGTCATATGGAATGATGTACAATTTCCTATATACCAAACACCCTGTGAGGTTGATCTAGTCATGCAAGCTATGAGTGTGAACTTTTGTTCCTTCCTATTGGAAAGCTCATCTACATTTGCTAAAGTTGTCGCCTGCTTCTTTCTTTTCTTTTCACCTTTCTTCCTATGTGGGAAGTTATTGACATAGTGGCCAAATTCATGACAACCATAACACTTTACCTTTAAAAGGTCCTTCTTCTTTAGGTTATTTTATGACTATGGGTTTAACAACAATTCCTTGGATTTGCAAAAAGTAGGCTACCATTTTCAATTCTTCAACAAAAGTAGAGTACATATTATCTTAGGAAACAACATGAGAGATTGTTTGGCTACACAAAAAGATGGCCAAGAATCTTTTTTTCACTCAAATACTAAGCATGTCAAGACCAAGTACCACTTCATCAAATATATTATCATCGAGGGCATCATCAAGCCTCATTTTTTTCCATTTGAAGATCAAGCTTCAAATATTTTTACCAATCCTCTTAGTAGAATAAAGTTCACTAAGTTCAAAAATGAACTTGGTATTTGTAAAAACAAATTTTTGGATTAAAATGGGGATGTTAGCCTAATAATCCTAAAGTTATAGAAGGCTAAAAAAGTCATTTTAGAAATTATATTATTCCAGATTATGTGTCATATACGAGAATCAATTTCATATGTAAAGGAGACCTATCATACTCATGTGATTATGTGACTGGTTATTCTCCTAGAGTTTAGATTAGAGTTGGCCTACATAAACTATTTCATTTTGAAGTGAGTTAGTGATTTGGATTGGATCATTATAATTTTTTTCATCCATCTTGATGCTTTTAGAGTGGAAAAAGTGGAGGAATCAACACACAAACCATTTTTACCTCTAGGACCCAATTTGGAAAATTAGGGTTTAAAACCTTCCAAGAGAATTTTAAGGCATCAAACAACATTTTTTGGGCATAAATTTTCCACTTTATCACAACACATTTTTTTCCTATACTACACATAGGTACCATTTCAATGACGAAAGAATTTCCTCAATCGGAGTCTGTATACAAAAGTTATGCTAGTCAAAAGTTGACCTTCCTGTTTTGTCCACTATAATTCGAAAGGACGTCACGTCTGCCCCATTACTCATGGAAAAGGGGGCTATACACGTGATCATGATGAAGGATACTCTAGAAGATTTCGTATTTTAACTCTAGTTAATAGTTGAAGGACTCAAACTAAACCACTAGTAGGCTATCGAGTTGTATTATAACCAGGCCACTAAGAGGAAAAGGGGTTCCATTATTTTTTAGTGCATTTTTTCCATAGACAAGTAGAGTAGTCGATAGGGAGAGGGAGAGAGAACATAAAGAGTATTTGTGCATTGTAGTATCCCACAAGTCACATACCTTAATTATTTGTACTTGTAACCATTTTCTATTCAGAGAAAAAGAGCAGTGTCCTCACCTTCCAGCTAAATTTTCTCTTGAAAGGGCTCCTTGGTTATATCTTGTGTCAAATTGTGGTTTGTGAATTTTGATTTTGTTGTTGCCTATTTTATGCATAATTAAATTGTGTATGCATACACAATAAACAGTAATTTACAAATACATAAATCTAAAAAGAAACAAACCTCTTAGTGTAGATTTCATAATTTTTAAGTATAATTAATTAGATTTATTGCGATGAATTGTCTAGTGAAATATCCACAAAAGTTTAGGATTAGCTAGATTCACTTAAGGCCCTCATTATTATTGTAACTCTCTTCTCCTTATTAATAAGATTACGTGTCTGGGGACACTTCTTCAGCAAATCCTTGGTGTAGGAGTCCTTACTATAAGAATAGACTTGGAGATTTTAATCCATCACACACTAAAATCTAAATTTTGTAGTATTTCATTGTATAGTTGTGTATTTTATTTCAATTGAATCTTCTCCGTGTTCATCTTATGTGCATTATTTTTGTGGTTTTTCAATTATTCTCCCTCATTTTAGTGTAAATGATTTTTGGATTTTTGAATTTTCGAATTTAAAATGATTGGAAGCTAGATTGTGGTTAAAGGACATGACTATAGAAACTATGAAAAATGTACTTGATCAAAATTCAAAATTAGTAAGTGTATTAGCATGGGATTTAATACTATTGGAATGAACTAAACTGATTCATATTCTAAATGTCCAAAATAAATAGGACAATAGTGAGAAATACATATAGGATAAATATAAAATATTGAATATGATTGAATTGAATCATTGATAGATAGGTATAATGAGCCTTGTAACAATATACTTATATATATTGACTAGTCATGGAGGTGAAGGACTATGTTCCATTGTTTGGGTTGTGTCCTCTAGATCATTTAATTAAAATTACTGTTATTGTTTATATATGTATATTATGTTCATTATAATGATCTTCTTAGACATTCGTTTGGAGGCCAAGGATTTAAAAGGTCTTGCTTAATATATATCCAAAATTTATTTAGTGTAGTTGGGCATAGATTATGCTACCCTGGAACACTTAATCTTGTCCAATTTAATAAAGTGTCTAAGCTTGGCTACATGGGCTTGGAATTTATCATCATTGGAACTAAATTGTAAATTTTGGTTGACCACCTCCAAGTATTTTTTAATGTTATTATGGCATTTATGTGCAATGGTTAGAATGTATCATCCCTAAGAAACAAAGGAAAGATGTGATGTAATTGATATCGTCACCCTACCATGCAATCCATCCTTCTTTCCCTTTAGCTATTGGGAGAAGTTTTTGTAGATTTTGAATAGAATTGACATAACTTGGACACTATTAGAAACATTCAAAATGAAACACATTTTCTCAACATACTCGATTAGCTCCCAAGGAGATATACTAATAACATGCTAATGGTTAGAGGTAGTTAGTTCAATAATTTCTTACACTAGTTGACCTCCCTAATAGTCACACTTAAATTTTTTTATGTTAAAAGAACTTGGTTGTATTAGCTACATCAAAATTCTTTTAATGTCTCTTTATATATTAAATTGGGTAAACTACGACATAAAGGATTCTTTTTCCTTTAATATGTTAATGTCATAGAGGCCTACTCTAGTCTAAAGTTCATTCTTGTTGGAGAACTAGAGAATTAGGTAGATTAGAGAGATAGTATTCTAAGATGGAGGTGGATTTTAAAGGAATTGATACAACTCTTATGCACAACCAACCATAGCTCAACATACACAAAAGTGTAGGAAATAAGAATATTTCCATACACAACACATATGACACATATTCATGTCACTTACACATCCATCTTAGATAGCCCTATAAGTCCATCACATATTGATCCATAACCAACTCCCTTGAAGCGGACAAGATGAGGTCCATATAGATTGGTGAGGGTGGAAACAAACTCCTTGATTTCTCCTTGTTTTTCACATGAGTGGACAAATTTAACCTAACCGCTCAATTGTTTGAATGCCTCGTTAACCACTTAATTGGATACTTAGTCCACTCCCTTAATAAAATGTCAATTTTCAAGTGATTTCCTCTAAAATATTCAAATATGTGATGAACCCACATAGATTATCATTACAACCCACACCCTTGGCCCCCACCTAATCAACATAAGGCTCTAGCAATTTAGGAGGTGAAATTGTTTATATATACACCCCATAATTGCAACTTATTGAAGCTCAAGCATAGCCCAAGGTTGTATAAATTTAGTTTATAATAAGGCTTGATAAAGGCATCAATAACTCGATCATATATCATACAATAAACAATATTCACATCATTATCCTATACTAACCATATTGAGTAATGAACATGAAGTTCGATATCTTTCATCTTTATGTTTGTAAAGGGATTCTCTATAACTTATGTGATGCTTTGATTGTCATAAAATACCATAGTTGATGTCTCTATTGGAAAACTAAATGTTTCCATAAGATGTTGAATCTATAATTCCTTTGTGCTATCATGCATTATGCATTATGCCATGATATTCTACTTATGTGTCAAAAGAGAGATAACCTTATGCTTTTTACAAGAATAGACTATGGGTTTGGTACGAATATGAAACATAGATCTAGATGTAAACTTCATATCATTGTCATCTCTGGACCTAGCCCAATCCAAGTTAATGTAACTAGTTAAAAAAATCACTTTTTCATTTCAATAAATTACTTGTAAGTTCCCTTGATATAATGAACAATTCTCTTCTCGACTTTAAGGTGACTATCTCATGGATACTGCATAAATTTAGAAATCTCACTAACAATAAAGGCAATATTGGGTTGAATTTGAGTTAAAGGCTACCAACATGGTATTCATAAAGTGTAGCATCAACCTTTAGAGAGTCACACTCCTTTGTTAGCTTCACTCCCAATTGAGAAGGTATAGCCCATGGTTTATAGTATTCCATTCTAAACCTTTGTAAGAGGTTCAACACATATTAGGATTAGAAATAAAGATACCATCACCCATTTGTAAGATTTAGATGCACAAAAATATATGCAATGGATCAAGGTCAATCATCTTAAATATATTTTCTAGTTGTTTCTCCAAACCCAAAATTAAATCTATGTTGTTTCAAGCAATGACTATGTCATCCATGTATTGTTCAACAAATAATGTTTCATTATTTAAATTCAATACACAAATAGTGTGATTTAATTCATAGTGTTTGAAACTAATATTGATGAAAAAATGATCAATCTTCTCATACCATACCCCATGATTTTGTTTCAAACCATATAAGGAATTCTTCAGTTGTTGTTGTTGTTGTTGTTTTTTGTGGTTTGGATGGTGAGATACATTTGCAGGAATTGAACTTCAAATCACTTGGAATTTCCAACATGTTTTTTTCCAATTGTGCTACCACCTGTAGACATAAGCAATTCTTCAGTTAACATACAAGCCTACCATCCCTTTCGAAACTAGGGGGTTGCTCTGTCTAAATCTCTTCGATGAGATCACCATGTAGAAAAATACTTTTGACATGCATATAATATACCTTACATCCACAGTGAGTAGCAAGTAAAACAATAAGTCGAGCATAGTTGATCTTACAATCAAAATAAAGGTTTCAATATAGTTTATGCCCTCTAAATCCTTATCTGGTAAGTAAGCCCTATGTCTTTCAAAAATGCCTTTGGTCTTTTATATTCATTAACACTTCACCACATTATTTCCATGTGGTTAAGGAACTAGATCCCATGTGTCATTCTTCATCAAGGAATGATATTTATTAGCCATAACATTATCCCATGAAAGTTGGTTGTGTGCATTTTCACATGTGTCTAGATCACATGCCTATAGCATGTGCATCATCATAGAAAAACCGCAAAAATATTTATGACTTCTAGACTTTCTTAAGTTGTTGACATCCCATACATCAATTCCAATAGATTTAATTTCCGTGGTTACCCATCTAAGAAGGTAAGTTCCCTTTTTATAAGGTGTTCCTATATTGATATTACCAATTATGGAATGAACCTAGGTTCCAAAACTTGTGGTTGATTTTGATGTGGAATATCAACTACAAATTAATTTAAATAAAGAAGAAATTTGTCAAGGAAATATTCCTATTAAGTAGTCACTCAATCCAAAAGTATACAAAATTTCCAAAGGATCACTACTCAATAGAATAGAAATGGAATTTGATAGAGTGACATCTGAGATCTTATCATTAAAGACAACATCTCTTTTATAGATAATATCCTATTTGACAAGGTTAAACAATCTATAGGCCTTAGAGTCTTTAGAATTTTAGCTCAACATGATACAAGTATGACTATTCACATCTAGTTTCTTCCTTCTATCAGATGGAATATAATCCCATGCTATGCATCCAAAGGTTTTGCGATGCTCCACTAAGGTTTCCTCCTATTCCATTTTTCACTAGAGTCACATCTCATACAACTTTAGATGGAATCATATTTAACAAATATTTTAGGTAATAGATAGCTTGTACCCCAATATTAGTTGATAGACCTTTGGCCAAAAGCAAACAACATGCCATTTTTACTAGAGTTTGCTATTTGTTTCCAAATATTCCATTTTTCTAATATGTATAAGGTATAGATATATACCAAGAAATACCATAGGGTGATAAGTTCCTTTCAAAATCCTTTCCTACATATGCTCTTGTATTATTTGATCTTGAGAATTTCATAGGTATATTGCATTGTTTTTCATTTAATTCCCTAAATTCCTTGAGATTTTTCAAGGCATGACTCTTGTTCTTTAAAATTATACCTAACTATCCTAAGAAAAATCGTCAATGAAGATCAAAACATACTTTTCAACTGCTATTAATTGTTTGTCATGGAAAATAATCCCTGAAATGAGTTCCAACTTAATATTTTCTCCCCAAGATCTCCCCATTTCAAAGGTAGCTTGATGATACTTTCCAAGCATACATCCTTGACATACTTTATTAAATGAAAGAACCTTAAGCAACCCAATAACCCATTTTTTTCACCATAATTTCAAGCTTCGAAATTTCAAATATTTAAATTGTTCATGCCAAAATCTACTTTGTAGCACACAAAATAATCTTTTTTCACTTTGAGGAAATGGGAGCTCTTTTAAACCACCCAAATTGACACTATTTTTTTCTTTGGTATCATCTAATTGTTATGCTATTAACTAATTACCATATATAGGAATGACTAAACAAACTTATGCAACATAATGAAACTATTCAATTATCCATGACACCATAATTTATAAATGCACGCAAATACAAATAGTTAGAACTAAATAGAATAGAAAATAATTTAATCCATGGCATAAACCATAATACTTCTATGTTAATTGAACGTAATTCATAAGTGCATTCATAAACATTTATCTATCTTGAAATTGTCCACCAACTAGCTCTAAAAGGACATTATAGGTGATGATAGACTCCCTACAACACTAATTTTATTTGCAATAGAGGCCACCCTATAGTTGAGGCTATGAATCCACAAGGATGATCTATTCCTATGGATGAATCTAAATCTCTTCTCACAGTCCAATTCCCATGTTCATGGTCAATATTTACTCATAAAGTAGTCCAAATATTTATCTCTCTTTCCCCATTAGCCCAAAAAACCAAAGGAATGGGATCACCTTTTTGGCTCAACCATAACTTGTGCTATCCCACTTCTATCCAAGGTTCTAACAAAGATTAGTCATGAAATCTAACTATTGGAACTTTTGTGTTATTAGTTGCAACAAAATTCTCAATAACAATGATTATCATCCACACAACTTGTTGAGCCTAAAAATTACTCTTTCCCTAGAAGCTCTTCTCATTCCTTTTCTTTGTTTTTCCATAAGAAAGATGCATTCTCATCACCAATAACTGGTATATACTATCTTGAGGAGGAAATTTATTGATTTACATGCTATGCTTTTATATTTTTATGTTTGAATAAATTTTTGTATACTAGCTATGGAACACAGCCTATTCTGCAACTAACCGACTGTTCCGCAGCTACTTCCATGCTCTAACAGGTTCCAGGTGTCAGAAGGAGAAACTAGCCACATGGGCAACTCTGAAATCATTTGAGAAGGACCCTGTCCTATTCATTCAGCCAGGTCGACAAAGAAAATGGCATAATACTATGGTCAATGGATAAGTCAAACACAAAGAGACCGAGGGTAACAAGACTCTGTTTCATGGTTAATTAATACGTTTCACAGTGATGGGAAGCATTATCCAGAGCAACTACGTGTACCTACGAACTCCAACAGCCACCTGTATAAACGAATCCAAAAGCCACTATATCTTGGATTTATTTCTCCAGCAGCCGAGGAAGAAATTTCGCATATCTGTCTTCTACGTGTTTGGTTGTAGCATGCTTTTCTCCACAAACAGTTATATGATTTCTCTTGTAAATATCTATGTAAAGGACCAAAGAAGTTAGCAGCAATGGTAATAGTTTTTATGTCAAATCGAAGTTTCAAACTCTGTAATTTTGGGACGTTTTGTGTCCCTATTTTAATATGAGAAGACCGCGTGTTTTTATGAACATCTGAAGGAGTTTTCTTGGAATTGATTGAGCCAGCGTAGCCTAATCAGTTGCAGAGGGCCCCTACACTGAAGAGGTTTTATTTTATTTATTTGTCTTCTTCTTGTTAACTGTAAATTCATCATTTTCTTTCTAAAACAGTGTTTCTAATCGTTTTTCTTACTAAAAGTGTTTATAATTTAGAGCAGTTTCCATTAGCTTGATTCCTCTTTTATTTCTTATCAGTAGTTTACAAGATAAAACTCAATAGTGTAATCTTGTTTCTGCAATCAAAAACTAATCTTGTTTCAGGATGAGAGTTGGATTGAAGAAATGATAAAGATACATTGTTGAATAGTTTACTTCATTTACTGTTTTTCTAGTTTAAATTCTCAGTTAAACTGATCAGTCATTTACTGTCTATGCCATTTCATTTTTAGTTCAAAATACTAACTCATGATGTTAATGAATGTTTATGGAAAACCATTCAAGTTGATAATTCATCCTTAACTAAGTGGTTGAACATTTCATCTATGCAATGAGTTACTTCTACATCTCTGTATTTTCTTTCTCTTAGATTAATGAAGTACAGAATTACTCAAATGTCATCCCAAGGAGACTTTCTCCCAAAATTGAGAGGCAGAGTAACCAAGTATTTCATTTAGTTTTATTTCCGTAATTAGTTAGACATCAATTACAATTATCACTTTCAGTTCTAATTCATGATTTGGAAAAAATGGTAAAATGAGAATAGAAACTTTGTTTTCATTTCCTTCTTAGCTTTGTTTCCATATCTTTCTGAGCTATGTTTTCATTTTTAGATTTTAAGCAATCTTTAAGAAAGATAGATTTAGTTTTGATAATTTACATTGTAAATCATAAGGAATTAAAAGACCAAAAACCCCCAAAACAACATAAAACATACAAACAACAAAGTAAGAAGGGTTAGCTAGCACAAATAGTGCACTACACTTCATCAATTTACGATACCCGGATTGATAATTTATGTAGAGAAATTTAGGACACTAAATTGACAAAACATCTTGGTGCCATTGCCGGGGAAGTGTAACTAGGTAGCCTTATCTCTTACATTAAAAAAAAATGACATTCATAGAGAAAGAGACTCTAGGGGTAGATTTATAGCTAGGGGCAGAAGTTCATTTCCTACAACACCACCTACTCCACCAAGAACAAGAAAAGACACACCTCCATCCCAAACTCATACTCCTAGCAATATGACTCCTGGAATTCCAAGGGCAGAAATCCAATCAAAAGAATCTCCTACTTCATTTACCAAGTCAGTCCTAGGGGAGAAAAATTTTGAATCTCCAACAGCACGAATAGCCTTTTTCACCTCCACAAGAGAGCACATTGTAGTTGAAGAATTAGGAATACCTGGTGAGGAAGAAGAAGTAGAACCTCTCTCCCATATTCCATTAATAGAAGAACCAGAGGAGGAGGAAGTAACCTTGCAGGTTGAACCCTATACTGACTCTAAAGAAACTATAATGGCAGAAGAAGAACAAGATGGAGAATTCTCATTATTTGGAGGAGGTGATAGAGGGATGGTAGAGGAAATAATGGAAGAGGTAGAGGAAATAATGGAGGAGGCAAAGGAAATAGCAAAGTAGATAATTCTTTTGGATTCCCTATAGTGGATGAAGAAACAAATGCCACAATGAAAAATATCTCACCTTCTATCCTCCCAAACTTCCATGGGTTAAAAAGTGAGCATCCTGAAACATTCTTATTTGAGTTTGCAGTCTTGTGTAGAACCTATGACTATCTAGAAGACTCTCAAAAACTTAAGTTGTTCCCTTCAACATTGAAAGGAGTTGCTTTGCAATGGTTCATGGGGTTAGTCACTCAGTCCATTAGAACATGGAATGACATGAAAAAAATGTTTTTGGATAGGTATTTGGATTATTGCATGCCTACCAATCACAAAGATGAAGTGTTCAAGAAGATGCAAAGAGAGGATGAAAACTTAGATGATTTGATTGAGAGATTCAACTATAATTTGAAAAGAGCAAAAATGAACAATTTAGATGAAGACACCTTGAAAGCTCTTTTATTAAAAGCCATTAGAGATGAGTGAATAGATATCCTTAACATGACGGGGAAGGGAGATATCTCTCACCTCCCATTAAATGATATAGGAGAATTATGTGTTCATCTCTCAAGAGGGAAATCTAAAACTGGGAAAGGTCCAATAGATCCTTCTCTTGTTAGAGTAAACAAATCTGCAAATGGATCAGTAAGTAGGACAGAAATTGGTAATATGCTTGATGAATTTAAAATTGACATCCTAGGGAGTCTTAGTGAGAAATTAGACACCCTTAAGTTGCAAAACAAGCAGAAAACCGAGGTTAATGCTTTAGCCATTTTTTGTCCAAAAAAAAAAACATGCTCTAAGAGAATGTCCTTTGGATGCAAAATTTGTAGAAACTTGTATGATTTGCTAAGAAAGCCATGAGACCAA
The DNA here is from genome assembly GCA_000404065.3 of Pinus taeda. NCBI lineage: Eukaryota > Viridiplantae > Streptophyta > Pinopsida > Pinales > Pinaceae > Pinus > Pinus taeda. The sequence goes on along the minus strand of APFE030997667.1, from coordinate 216,279 downwards.
GGGTTTTCCTTCAATTCCAAGTCTTAAGGCTGTCTTTCAAGAAGAAACAGTCCAAATTCTACAGAAATTCTTTGTTTTGTTGCTAGAAGACCTTAGCAGGGGCCACAAAATCAGGGATTTAACAATCAAATGTATCTTCAGTCCCCTCCAAATTGGAATTCTTGGCAACAACCCTGGCCTCAACCTCAATCTCAATCTCAACCTTGGCCTCAACCTCAATCTCAATTTCAACTGTGGGCACAAGGAGCACAAAATCCTTATGGGAGATTTTCTGAATATTATCAATATCCTCCATCATATCAGAATTATCCTCCCCCACACATTCCACAACAAAATCAGCAGCCACAACTTCAAAATCAGAACCCTCAACTTTCATTACCATTTCCACAACAAAACCAAAATTCTCAACTCTTACTGCCATTTCAGCAGAAACCAAATTAGCTACCTACCTAACCATTACCAAAACCCAACAATAAAAATCCTCAGAATGCTTACATGGTAGAGGGACAACAATTTCCAACTTATATGATCACTCCTCCAGATCTTAATGATGTTCAACTAAGATCTGGTAGGATATTAGAAAAGGAAAGACATTATGTAGTTATTCAGGAACAAGACAATTCTGAGGAAGATTCTCTAAAGGTCAATAAAATTTTTGAGGGAACATCTCTCCAAAACCAAAACATTGAAAAACAAAAACAAAAAGAATCAGTGAACACAACTCCTATCATTGAGCAACCAGCATCTACTTCTATACCTCCTTTTCCTGAAAGATTACAAATGGATAGAGGAGTAGAAAAGCAGATTATGTTTCCCAATTATGATTTTCTAGATGAATTGAAGAATGTCTGTATCAAAATCCCTTTGCTACAAGCCATTAAAGAAATTCCAATTCTAGCCAAAACAATAAAGGAGCTGAGCATAAGGAAACCAGGAAGAAAAACAAAGGAAACAAAAAGAATTCCCCTGGTAGGAAAAATAGCAGACATAATGGTGGGAAAAATTGCCATACAAAAATATGTGGATCCAGGAAGTCCAATTGTGAAAATACATATCAATGGGGTTGAAATTCCAAATACATTGATTGAATTAGGGGTAGCAATAAACATCATGAATAAACAAATTATGGAGCAACTCAAGCTTCTTAATCTTCTTTACACACCTACGTTACTGCAACTAGTAGACAGATAAGTAATCAAACTAGATGGAGTGCTAGAAGACATTTCAGTATCCTTAGATTCTTGGGAATATCCTATTGATTTCATGATCTTAACTTCCAAGAACAATCTAGGAGGACATCCACTCATATCAGGAAGACCTTGGTTGGCCACAGCTGATGCTTTTATTAGCTGTAGATCTAATGACATATATATTTTTTATGGTAATTCAACAAAAAAAATTTACTATATCCTTCAGAAAAAGCAATCATAGAAATAGATGACAAAGAATGGATTGATGATGAAGATGAGATTCAGCCTCTCTTTACTATTTCAGATATTAGTGAAGATAGTCAAATTTTAAATACATTTGAAAATTTTGAATCATCTTCAGAACATGACCATGAGCATTTCAAGAAAAATCTAATGTTGAATATTTTTCATCTAGGCAGATGTCTCTCTATTCTATTGAAGAGTTTGGTAACTCTACAATTGAATTTTTTCTAGGTAGGACATTGAACATAAACAAAAACTTGGAGAAACTACAACAAGAAGAGCTAACCAAAACATTACAAAAACATTCTACTGCATTTGCATGGGAATACACGGACATGAAAGGCATTGATCCTAAGAATTGTATCCATCACATCTATATTGAGGAAAATCTTAGACCTACAGAGAAGGATGAATCCAAATCTTAGAGAGATTGTGAAAGAAGAGCTCCAAAAATTACTGAATGTAAACTTCACTTACCCAATTTCAGATAGCCAATGGGTTTCTCCTTTGGTAATTGTGCCTAAAAAGAATGGTAAATGGAGGGTGTGCATTGATTACCGAGAACTGAATAAAGCAACCCTTAAATATCATTTTCCTTTGCCTTTTGTAGATCAAGTGTTAGATACATTAGCAAGTAAGGAGTATTTTTCATTCTTGGATGGTTTTAGTGGTTATAATCAAATTCAGGTAGCACCTAAAGATCAGGATAAAACCACATTTACTTGTCCATGGGGAACTTATGCCTACCGAGTACTTACTTTTGGGTTATGTAAGGCACCTGCAACATTCCAAAGAGCAGTACTAGGAATTTTTTCTAATCTAATACATGATTGTGTAGAGGTATATATGGATGATTTTACAGTCTATGGGAATACATTTGAAGAAGCTTTGAAAAATTTGGAAAAAGTGCTTAAAAGATGTAAAGAAACAAACCTTTCACTAAGCCATGAAAAATGTTTTATGATGTTCACAGAAGGTATTGTTTTAGGACATCACATTTCAGGAGATGGGATTAAAGTTAAAAAATCTAAAGTTGAAGTCATCTCTAAATTATCAATTCCAAGTTTCCAAAAGGATGTTAGAAGTTTTCTAGGATTTACAGGATACTATAGAAGGTTTATAGAAAATTTCACTAAAATAGAATCCCCACTCTTCAAATTTCTCATCAAAGATTGTGAGTTCAATTAGAATTCTGATTACCAGTTAGCATTTGAAACCTTAAAAAGAAAAAAATTTGAAGCACCCATTTTAAGAGGTCCAAATTGGAAACTCCCTTTCCATATTTCAACAAATGCTTCAGATACAGCTCTAGGAGCTGTATTGGGACAAAAAGATTTGATTCCTTATGCCATTTACTAAACAAGTAAGAATTTGACTCCCACTGAGTTAAATTATACGGTGACTAAAAAGGAATTTTTAGTTGTTGTTCATGGAATTAACAAGTTCATACACTATATAACAGGCTATGAAACCTTTATTCATACATATCACTCTGCAATTAGATATTTAATGATTCAACATATCACTAATGGCAGAGTTACAAGATGGATTTTACTTTTGCAAGAATTCAATATTACTGTGCTTGATAGACCTGGAAAACAAAACACAGTTGTTGATTTCTTGTCCAGGATTCAAAATATCAAAGAAGATTCTCCTTTTGAAGATAAGTTTCCTTATGAATATCTTTTTGCAGTAACTATTCAAACTCCTTGGTTTGCAGATATTGCTAACTATTAAGTCACAAGGAAATTACATGCACATTTGTTTCCTAGAGAGAAAAGAAAAATTATTCAGGAAAGTGCAATATATTCATGGATCACTAACGAATTGTATAAAACAGGCTTAGATCTTATGATAAGAAGGTGTGTCAGGGAAGATGAAATACCTGAGATTCTTAAGGCATGCCATGATGAGCCATGTGGTGGACACTTTGCTAACAAGAGGATAGCCTATAAAATTATTTCTTTAGGATATTATTGGCCATCCATCTTCAAAAATGCTAAAGAATATGTCAGGAGCTGTGGCAGCTGCCAAAGGGTAGGGAAACCTGCTCCTTCAAATGAAATGTCATTACAAATTTAGGTACTCATTAAACCTTTTGAAAAATGGGCCTTAGATTTTGTTGGGCCAATTAATTCTCCATCTAAGTAGAAGAAGTATATATTGGTATGCACTGATTATGTCACTAAATGGGTGGAAGCCAAAGCATTACCTTTTTCTAATGAAAAATCTGTAGTGAATTTTGCTTTTGAGGACATCTTTACTCGTTTTGGTGTTCCAAGAGAAATTGTGACAGATCAGGGATCTCAATTTACATCTAACCTGGTGGAAGGGCTTGTGGAAGAAAACAAGATCAAACATAGGAAATCTACTCCTTATCATCCTCAAGCAAATGGTCTAGTGGAATCTACAAATAAAGTGATTGAAGGAATCCTCACTAAGATTGTGCATCTACATAGAAGAGATTGGGCTGAAAGGCTTCCTGAAGCCTTATGGGCCTATAGAACTACATGGAGGAACACAATGGGACATACACCCTATGAACATTTTTATGGGAAACAAGTCATGTTCCCTATAGAGTTCCAAATCAGAGATTTCAAGATGGCAGTCCAACTGGGACTAGATTTATCAGAGGCACAAAAGCATAGGCTGGAGCAATTAAATGAACTTGATGAAAGCAGGCAAGAGGTAGTCCAAAGGACTACTATAGTCCAACAACAGAGGGCTAAATGGCATGACAAATATATCAAAGACAAGAGGTTTCAAGTGGGAGATTGGGCATTGTTATTTGATTCAAAGTTCAAAGATTTTCAAGGGAAGTTTCAAACTCATTGGCTTGGGCCATATGAGATTGAAAAAGTCTCTAGTAATGGAGCAGTGAGGATAAGAACAATAGATGAAAGTAAAACTCCTCTTCTTATGAATGGTCATCGATTAAAAATATATCATAAACCAATTTCAAAAGAGGAGTTCATTAAGATTTTCCAAGGCAATTCTGAAATGAAGCTAGTGAAGAAGAATTCTTCTTCTCCACTAACTCAGTCTTTATTTTTCCTAAAAAAAATAGATAAAAAAAATAAAAATAAATTGTATAAGGTTGAAAACTAATCATTGATTGGCATACTTATACAAAAAATACATGGTGAAAATCAGAGGTTTCTGACACCCTATATTTTCCATTTTCTTTCTGTAATAAGTAGTGACAAAAAGCTACAATCACTCTGCAATTTAGATTCTCCAAATTCATCATCTCATCTCACCTCACTCCATTTTATTTTTGCAGTTTCACTTCATCTCATTGTCATATTCCATCAATAAATTTTTCAGTCTTTCCTTTAATAACTTTCATTCCATTTTCATTTCATTTATCATCTTGTCTTACATTTCATTTCACTTCACTTACATAGCCACTTCCATTTCATTCATGGTCCATAAGCCATATTTCCCTTTCTTTTTCATGTTCTGCAATTGATTATGTCCTGTAGTTGGATTTTGTTTTGCAGCTAATCTCATTCTGCAACTACAATTTGTTTATCAGTTTGTTGTGGCCAGTAACAACCCCCCCTTCTTATTAGTATTAGTAATAACACTAAATAAGTGGGGGCCCTTAGTCAAAAATTTAAAAAATGAATTAGTGCTTGTATTTCTTTTTTAATAAAACTTACCATCATAAACTTAGGAAAATACCCTCAAAAAATCTAAAAAGCTTAAGTTTCATGACAAGGTAAGTTAAAATCATTCCTTAAGAAATATCGCATCACAAAAGCAACAATAGGATACTCCCTTACAAGCCAAATTCTGAGATTGCGAGATCGCGATGCGAGACTACATACTGAAAAATATATATCGCATCGCATGTATCAAAGACCGCTTATGCTAAAAAACCCCAAATCGTTGATCTGCGACAGAGCATATCGCATTTTGCAGAAATCACATTAACAAAATTTTCACCTGCCGATATTGCAATATTGCGATATAGTGATATTGCGATAAAGTGGTAGGGTAATATTGCGACAAAGTGGCAGAATGGTATTATGAAAATGCAATACAGCGATCTATGATATTGCAAAGCAAATCGCAAAATCACTTCATCGGGAATCTTTCAGGCTCATTATTCGAGAAAACTTTTTTCCATGAACCAAGACCTGCTTATGCGCTTTAATGCTAATTAATGAGTTAGTTGCCAATTGTTAATGAAATATAGTTTTGCACTTATCAAAAAGCCAGTTCACGTAAGGTGGTATAATTTTTATGTCCTCAGCATTTAAAACCTTTCCCATCACCTTTCCTTACCATTACTCTCACCTCGCTTACTGTAGGAATGAAGAACAAAGAACTATACAAAGCAGTACACAGGATATCATGGGGAAGAAAGGCAAAGCTCCGAGCTCTAAAGACAAAGAAATGACACCCTTGTATATAGACACCACTTGTAACAGAGATGTTGGTATCACGACTTGGGAAGGCATGTATAATTTACTTGAAGAAGAAAATCCCAAGGTGATGGAGGTTACGGCTTCTGCAGGTTCACAGGGGCCTTTCGAGGCATCAGTTGTAGATTTAGCTTGCTCATTCTTGCATCGGATAGCAGCAAGGCCCAGAATTCTCCCCTACATAGATATGGTTAAATGGGTACTGGACAGCGCAAACATAAAAAACAGACAATTTAAGGCTCAGGGTCAAGAACTTACGAAATTACTATTTTCACAAAATTTGAGCTTTACATCCTCTAAAAGAAAGTGCACAAGAGGCAAAAATCGCACCAAGGAAGCTCAAATCAAGAAACGGAGGCAGTTTCCAATGCGCGATTAGCGCCTCGCTGGGTAAAACTTCTTGAAATGGAAAGCCTCTAATTGCTCAAATACTTGTAAGCCCAGAAATTCGGAAAAAGAACGCTAAAGGTAAAAAGGTAAAACCTGAATCTCAAAACCAGTAGCAATTGTCTGAAATATCTTCAATATGGTATGTACATAAGTACAGCAATTGCAAGCAGAACTGGAGACAGAAGGCTCAAGAAAGGGCAGAATCAATCAAAAGATTAACTAAGTTGAATTGGGATTCTTACTGGGCGTATTTGGTAAAACCACACAGCCAGTGTATGACCCTCAAATGCATCATCAATTCTGCCGAAAAGATGGCGCCAGCTCTTGCTGATTCCGTTTTCACAGGAAAGTTGAAGTCTAAAGTTAGCCAGCCGACCCTACTCAAGCAAATGTTGAATGCTTGCTATTTCAAGGATCAGATACAGAAGTAGTTAGTTGTTAAGTTTAGATTCAATATTAGTATTAATTTTTCTTTACTTTTTCCTAGAAAAAGGACGGTCATTTAAACCATATCCTACATTTTTGTAATAAGTTATTTTTAGATTTAGTTAGTAGTATTTAAACCCTTCTCATGCATTTAGAGAAGGGTCCAGAAATTTATCAAAAACTTGTCCTCAGAACATGCATTTTTGCACCCTCCGAGGAGGTTTTAATAATGAATGGAATAGGATTTATTGATTTTTGCATTTAATATCTGCTACTGATGTTACACTTCTGTACTCTTAGTGGATGTTGGATTAAGAAGAGATAAATCATTATCACTTGAAGCTTATGAGTAGAACTAGTTATAAATGGTACTTTTATCTCTTAACTATTTCTGCCTCTGTGTTAGAGTGATATTCAAGTTCAGTTGTTTATATATTAATGCGTGAATGCCTGAGTTATCATTTGGCACTTTTGTACGGTGATAGCTATTTATTTATGCTCAATGTATGAGTGGCTTATTATGCGATATATTTTTCACAACTGTTTCGTCTAACTTCTTATACGAAGTGGTTTATCTATATTGAATTCTTTTCTCATAACAGTTGAATGACCTTTATTACCGATTGTTATCTGAAATCTTTTTAGATCGCATAGCAAAAGGATTACACCCCGGGTTAGTGTAGACTTAGATATTTCTGTTTATTAGAATACAAATGCATATCATTATATTAGAATTAGAATTAGAACATCTCAATTAGGAACTGTTAGGCCAGAAATATCAATCTTTCTCACACACACACATAAATTGGGAAATTGGTCCCATATCCCCAGTTGGACCCACCATACCAAACGGAAAACGAGCTGCCATCCAAGGTCCGAACCGGGTGGGTATCCCCCTTGTTGTAGACCTGATTTTCGAGGCTTCAACATATTTGGCACTAGAAGGAGGGCCTCGAACTGTGAATGGCAAGCAAGTCCAAATCTAAATACCATTTTGAGAGTAAATTGCCCTCACCATCTCCCCCGACTTCTCCATTGCACTTAGAATATTTAAATCCAGAGTCAGAAGTCATAAGAACAATAGTCGCTGCTACAAACCTGACATTTTAGAACAATCTACTATTGAACCTCCTGAAGTTGAAACTCTGATTCACAAACTTCAACGATTTTCTATATCTCCTCAAAGATTTGATAAATCGCAAGGCAGCGTGACTTCGCAATACAACCCTGCTCATCCTCTTACCAGATTAAAGAGCGAAAAGTTTGGCGTTCAGCCAACCGAATTACCTCTACCCACAAGGAAGAGAGCAAGGAAATCACCTAAAGGGTCCGATAGCGAGACTCTTTCATCATCATCATCCATCTCAACTTCTCCACCGCGAAGTCAACCATCCACTTCTCCACTTCAGATCATTGTCCATCAGTCCACTGGTACTATCACATCTCCTTCTCAATCATCTAGAGTCGTAGTATCCTCATCTTCTCAATCGCGGGGATTATTTTCTGCACTTTCCTCTATTAGTAGTTCAACGATGGCCCAATCTCCATGGAATAACCCAGGGGCAGTCTTGATGCCTGCACCCTTGAGTCAGCTACCAGCCCATCCTGAAAAATGGCTGCCTAAGTTTAATCATGAAGCAGGCATGCTAGCGGAAGAGCATATAAATAACTTTATGCTATCCATTAATCTCAATGGAGTTACCAACGAAGACGTCATTCTTCGACTTTTTCCTTATACTCTTCAAGGAACAGCCGGATCATGGTATTTTTCATTACCATCTGGATCTATCACTAGTTGGGATATCTTCCGAGAACAATTCCTTATCAAGTTTGGCGATGATAGGTCTACCGCAACATTGATCAACGACCTGTCTAACCTTAGGGTCTAGTCAAGAGAACCTATCAAAGATTTCAATTCATGTTTCAATAAACTGCCAAACAAAATTCCTACTACTTCTAAGCCTAGCGAAGAAGTTCGAAGTGAATGATACATCACTGCTTTACCATCAAACATAGCAATCTTTGTTGACAGGGCTAACAAAACAACTTTAGTAGAAAATATGAAAGAAGCAATAGCAGTAGAGAAACGTATTATTGCCCTAGAAAAGAAAAATGCGATAGAAGAATGAAAATCCAAGAAGGTTACTTTCAAAGAAGATCCCAAGAAAAAGCAATCGAAAGATCCATTCAATTTAGAAGGATTGCAAACAGTTTTGAAGACCATGTCTAACGAAATGGTCGACATTAAGAAACAAGTGACAGAAACTTCTTCTAAATAGTTGTACAAACCTTTTAAAAGAAACCCGCAAAATGATTCAAAGCCCCCAAATGTAATTACAAGTGCTGAATCAGAAGAAGAAGAAGAGGAAGTCGCTACTAAAGAACATACTGAAGATGAAGAAGTTGTAGAGTTACAAGGTATGTGGGACTTCATCCTCCCAGATGAAGAGGATCAAGAAGCATCCTCGGTTAGCACTTGAAGTAGAAATCAACTTGATCCTCCTCAACCTACCCCTAAGCCAAAGAGCACAAGCTCGATGACTAAGGATAAAGTCGCAACCAAGAAAACAACACCTAAAGAGACTCAAACCAGCCCAGTCCAAACAGATTCATCAACTCCATCTAAAACATTGATCTTTTCAGATGAAATGGAGTACAATATCATCAAAGATATGAAAAAGACTACAGCCAACATCACTCTTTACGAATTGAGTAAGTTAAAACACCAGCAAAAAATACTTATGAAAGAGTTACATGTTGTGCTAGTTGCACCTTTGCCCTCTGCTATAATCTCTCAAGCTTCCCATGACATGGGAAGACCTCCAACTAATGAGATTAATAAAGTTGATCCAAACGACATCGCCTTAATTGGAGGAAGGTCGAGATCTCATACTCCCCCGTTTCTTCTTACTTATGAAATTTTCAATAAAAATGTACATAATTGCTTAGTGGATTTGGGAGCTTCATCGAATATTTTACCAAAGTTAATATGTACAAAATTGAACGTTCAACCACAAAAATCTGTTGTGCGCACAGTTCAGCTAGATCAATTGCAAGTCAAAGTGATTGGAGAATTAAATCAGGTTACCATATGGCCGTCATCCAACCCAAAGATATGTCAAGTTATCGACATTTTAGTTGCTGATATTCCAGAATTTTATGGCTTAATTCCTAGCAAAGATTGGTCAGAAAAACTTCATGGATACTTTGCAACTAACTAGTCGCACATGTGGCTCCCTTACAATGCTAAACCAAATAAAATAAAATTTGAGCGAGAAAGACATCAGAAATTCATAGTAACAGAACTAGAAGGAGAGAATGAACCAATAGCATACATCAATAACATCATTGGCAACTACTCAGTAGATTCTTTCCTTGGAAATTTTAATGCTCATACTTCGCCTTACTTAGAACATTATGTTTTATCACAAGTATAAAATTTCTCTCAGACAGATAGTTCTAAATGTATTAATTTTATAGATAATCCTGTAAATAAATATCTATTTTGGAAGTTATTTTTTGATGGTTCTAAATCTAACGGAGGAGCAGGAGCAGGATGTGTGTTAATCAGTCCAGAGGGAAATAAAACTATGCTAAATTGTAGACTCGAATTTGATTGCACCAACAATACCACGGAATATGAGGCTTTAGCCCAAGGGTTATACAAAGCAATCGGATTAGACGTCAAATACCTTCAAGTTTTCAGAGATTCTGAAATTGTAATCAGATAGGTATGTAATACTATACATTGTTTATCAAGTCATTTAAACATTATCAATCTTTAGTTCAAGATCTAACCGAACACTTTATAGCATTTAATATTTCGTCAATTCCTAGACTCCAGAATGCTAGTGCAGACCTCTTAGCCAATGTAGCTTCCAAGCTCATTCCTTCAGAAGATTTTAGCCCTGATCGATTTTCGATTGAATTGATTTTTAGACCCTCGATTCCTGACAACATTACCAATTGGAGAATTTTCAATGACAATCATGATATTGTGAGTTTCCTCACCTCTGAAGGGTCCTACACCAATCAAATAATTGACGAAGACTAACATAACCAACAATTGCAACAAGATAGCACTAACAATGCTATACCTAAGTCAGTAGTCAAGTTAGAAGACCTTTATAATTTGAAAGATCGGTTTAAAATATCTACCAATTCAAAACTCCAAAGTTCAACTTTGAACTACGAATTAGTAAATCTAGGAACTGATACCAAATCACAAAATATCAACCTAGGCCTCAGTCTAGCTCCTGAAGAAAAATTAGCATATATTCTTCTCTTGAGACAATATAAAAGTGTCTTTGCTTGGAATTACGATGAACTCAAAACATATGACGCTTACATCATCCAACATACTATTCCAATGATAGACGATGAGAAACCTGTCCAGCAGAAGTTGAGAAAGATCCATCCCAACCTAGAAAACCAGATCAAATCTGAACTCAATAAGTTATTGAAAGCCAAAATATTTTTTCCCGTTCGACACTCCAAATGGGTTTCCAATATGGTTCTCGTTAGAAAGAAGAATGGAGACATCAGAATCTATATTGACTTTCGAAATCTTACTAAAGCCTACCAAAAGGATAATTTTCCTTTGCCTCCCATGGAACAAATATTACAGGCAGTCGCGGGATCAGAATTAATGTCATTCTTGGATGGATTCTCAGGGTATAACCAGGTGTTGGTACATCCCGATGATCAATTGAAAACCACATTCAGAACTAAATGGGGTACATACGCATATCAAAAGATGACATTTGGTCTGATCAATGCTGGTGCCACATTTCAAAGAGCCATGGACATCATGTTCAAAGGTTTAGTTAACAAATCTGTGGTAATCTATTTCGATGATATAACTGTATATTCCAAGAAACGAAGCAATCATCTTAAAGATTTAAAACAAATCTTCCAACGCTGTCAAAGGTATGGAATTTCACTTAACCCGAATAAATATTTTTTTCGCGTTAAGTGAAGGAAAACTTCTCAGATTCATAGTGTCAAAATATGGAATTAACATTGATCCTGACAGAATCAAGGAGATTTCTGAAATACCCCTACCTCACAACAAGAAAGCCATGCAATCTTTTCTTGGCCAGATCAACTTTGTGAAGAGATTCGTTCCAGATTTTTCAAGAATCGTGTCTCCTTTACAAGCAATGATTAAAAAGAACTCAAACTTTAAATGGGGCCAAGACGGATATGAGGCATTCAATTTGATCAAACAAGCAATTGTGAACGCTCCATCTTTAGCAACTCCAAATTTTTCCGATCCTTTTATTTTATACACATTTGCCTCTGATAAATCATATGCTGCGATACTCACTCAAGCAAATCATGAAAAGGCAGAAGCCCCGATTTCTTTCTTCAGTTCAAATTTATAGGGGGCTGAGTTAAATTATTCAGATGTGGAGAAACAAGCTTATGCTGTTTTCAAAGCAATTAAATATTTCAGACCCTTTCTACTCAAAACTCATACAAAAATCATAGTACCATTTCCAGCGGTAAGAAATATTTTAGTACAAAAAGATGTGGGTGAGAAAAGAGCTAATTGGGTTACTGCCTTACAGGAATACGATGTAGAAATCAAACCAGCAAGTATTGTAAAAGGTCAAGGCTTTTGCAAAATGTTGGTTGGAGCATTGCTTATGTCCGAAATTCCATCTGCAGAGATACAAGTGTATGAGGTAAGCCTAAATGATGTTGATTCATTATACACTGATATCATTTATTATTTAAAGAATGGATATGCTCCTTCAAACCTCGATCATACCAAGAAAAGAGCTCTAAGGCTGAAAGCCAAAAAATATCAACTCGTGAATGATGTTCTTTTTAGAATAAATTATGATTTTGTTCTCCTTAGATGTCTTGAGAAATCTGAAGCTGAAAAAGTCTTGCAGGAACTCCATGATGGGCCAGTAAGTGGACACTATGCTGGAGATGCTACTGCACATAAAATCTTATGCGCAGGCTATTACTGGCCCACATTATTCAAAGACTCACATAACTACATGAGAAAATGTCAAGTCTGTCAAACCGCTGCCGGGAGACAAAAGAAACCATCCTTGCCACTGCAACCGGTCAACATTGAGCAACCTTTTGATCAGTGGGGATTGGACATAATAGTGAGATCGTTCCTCACTCTTCTAAACAGCATAGATATATCCTTACAACAACAGATTACTTTACTAAATTGGTAGAAGCAGTTCCACTCAAGACGGCTAATGCTGAACATATCATCGAGTTCATAGACCAGTTCATAATCACCAGGTTTGGGTTGCCTTCTACTTTAATGTTTGATAATGCATCATATTTTTTTGGTAATGCAATGACTGAATTTGCACTCAAAAGGGGTTTCAAACTTAAATATTCTGCCAATTACTATCCACGGGGGAATGGATTAGCTAAATCTACAAATAAAAACTTAATCAGGATTATCAAACGAACAGTTGACCAAAATCATAAAAATTGGCATAAGTCTTTAATATATGCTTTATGGGCAGATTAAATAATGTAAAAAGCCTCTATCAGAACTTCTCCCTTAATTTAGTTTATGGGAAAGAAGTGGTTCTTCCGACTCATTTAGCACTTCCCTCTTTAGCCTTAGTTCAATATATTGATGAAGTACCAACTTCCTCCTTACAGCTAAGGCAAATGGAAATAATTAAGTTAGAAGAACAACGAGAACAGGCCAAAAGAACTCACGCTCATCATCAAGCATTAGTAAAAACCTCTTTTGATTCAAACATGATGACCAAAAAGGACTTTCAGATAGGAGATCTCGTTTTAAAATGGGACAAAGCTCATGAGGAAAAAGGGAAACATACAAAATTTCAACGAATATGGCTTTGCCCTTTCCAAATCATAGAAGTAATAGGTCCGTCCACTTTTCTGTTGCAGGATTTAACAGGAAAAAGAGATTCTTTACATGTTAACGGACAGATCCTCAAGAAATACTTTCCTTAGAAGATCTTTCTTCTAGTTTGTACATTAGTTTTTATTTCCATAATAAAATCGGTTGTAAATGGTTACATTTGGAATTCACGAAAAAGACACAAATCCTCTTTCAGATTTTGGTTTTTCACTTTTATAAATAGAATTCTTTTAGAAAACTGATCGTTATTGTTGAAAGATACAGTTAAAAAGTCTAGACCTAGAAATGATACTAGTTTCAACTTGGTAAATTTTGATGAAAAACGACCTTTAGTAAAAAATTGTTTTATATCAGTCTAATGGAAGGTATCAATAACAAAATGAAGATTCTCTGTAGAAAAGCTCTTTCCAAAAACTCTACCATTGTCATCCAGAGCTATCTTAAGGAAACAATGACATCCTCCCCACCTAGGAAACTACAACGCTCAAAGAATGATCCAATGATACACTTTAACTTAAAGAGTAAGAGGTCTCATCATGAGCCGGCTTATCATGATCATAGATATTATAGCTTGCTGACTTTGTCAATACTACATACTAAAACAGGGCAATGACTCAAGATTGTTGCAATCAAAAGACAAGGGGTCTCATCACGAGCCAGCTTGTTCAACAAAGTTATAAATCAAGTGAATGACTATGTCATGAATTGGCTATCAAACCAAGACATTGTTCTTTAAGGGTAAAAAAGAAAATGAAAGCAAAAAGTGTGGATATGGATTTCTCTTTGAAAATTGTATATTTCTCTAAGTAGGATACAGGATCATTGCTGGGTAACCGATAATCCTGTCGGGGCTATGAACGCCTGCTGGCAGCAGAGGCTCTACCTACGACAAATGAGCATATTCAAAATTGATTTACAGAGAAGACTTTATTTTTATTTTTATAGACCAAGTAGTAACTGATGTAAATACAAGAACTTGCTTAAGGGAGTAAATAATCAAAGTTAAAAATAGAAGAAACAAAATATCATTGATAGAAAAAAACACAATGTACTTTGTCTTTCTATAATAAAGTTTAATTTTTTGGAAATTTTTTTGTTTTGGAAGTTTAGAAAATTCAAAAGAAAAGCAGAGATAACTAGTTCTTCCAAGTGAATCACCAATTGTTGTGGCCAGCAACAACCCCCCCTTCTTATTTAGTATTAGTAATAACACTAGATAAGTGGGGGCCCTTAGTCAAAAATTTAAAAAATGAATTAGTGCCTGTATTTCCTTTTTAATAAAACTTATCATTATAAACTTAGGAAAATACCCTCAAAAAATCTAAAAAAGCTTAAGTTTCATGATAAGGTAAGTTAAAATCATTCCTTAAGAAATATCGCATCGCAAAAGGAACAATAGGATACTCCCTTACAAGCCAAATTTTGAGATTGCGAGATCGAGATGCAAGACTACATACTAAAAAATATATATCGCATCGCATGTATCAAAGACCACTTATGCTAAAAAACCCCAAATCGTCGATCTGCAACGGCGCATATCGCAAAATCGCATTTCGCAGAAATCACATTAACAAAATTGTCACCTACCGATATTGCGATAAAGCGGCAGGGTGATATTGCGACAAAGTGGCAGAATGGTATTATGAAAACGCGATACAACAATCTGCGATATTGCGAAGCAAATCGCAAAATCACTTCATCGCGAATCTTTCGGGCTCATTATTCGAGAAAACTTTTCTCCATGAACCAAGACCTGGTTATGCGCTTTAATGCTAATTAATGAGTTAGTTGGCAGTTGTTAATGAAATATAGTTTTGCGCTTATCAAAAAGCCAGTTCACGTAAGGTGGTATAATTTTTATGTCCTCGGCATTTAAAATCTTTCCCATCACCTTTCCTTACCATTACTCTCACCTCGCTTACTACAGGAACGAAGAACAAAGAACTATACAAAGCAGTACACAGGATATCATGGGGAAGAAAGGCAAAGCTCCGAGCTCTGAAGACAAAGAAATGACACCCTTGTATACAGACACCACCTGTAACAGAGATGCTAGTATCACGACTTGGGAAGGCATGTATAATTTACTTGAAGAAGAAAACCCCAAGGTGATGGAGGTTACGACTTCTGCAGGTTCACAAGGGTCTTCCGAGGCATCATTTACAGATTTAGCTTGCTCATTCTTGCACCGGATAGCAACAAGGCCCAGAATTCTCCGCTACACAGATATGGTTAAATGGGTACGGGACAACGCGGACATAAAAAACAGACAATTTAAGACTCAGGGTCAAGAACTTATGGAATTACTATTTTCACAAAATTTAAGCTTTACATCTACTAAAAGAAAGTGCACAAGAGGCGAAAATCGCACCAAGGAAGCCTGGATCAAGAAACGGAGGCAGTTTCCGATGCGCGATTAGCGCCTCGCTAGGTAAAAATTCTTGAAATGGAAAGCCTCTAATTGCTCAGATACCTGTAAGCCCAGAAATTCAGAAAAAGAACGCTAAAGGTAAAAAGGTAAAACCTGAATCCCAAAACCAGTAGCAATTGTCTGAAATATCTTCAATATGGTATGTACATAAGTACAACAGTTGCAAGCAGAATGGAGACAAAAGGCTCAAGAAAGGGTAGAATCAATCAAAAGATTAATTAAGTTGAATTGGGATTCTTACTGGGCGTATTTGGTAAAACCACACAGCCAGTGTATGACCCTCAAATGCATCATCAATTCTGCCGAAAAGATGGCGCCAGCTCTTGCTGATTCCGTTTTCATAGGACAGTTGAAGTCTGAAGTCAGCCAGCCGACCCTACTCAAGCAAATGCTGAATGCTTGCGATTTCAAGGATCAGATACAGAAGTAGTTAGTCTTTAATTTTAGAATCAATATTAGTATTAATTTTTCTTTACTTTTGCCTAGAAAAAGGACGGTCATTTAAACCGTATCCTACATTTTTGTAATAAGTTATTTTTAGATTTAGTTAGTATTATTTAAACCCTTCTCATGCATTTAAAGAAGGGTCCAAAAATTTATCAAAAACTTGTCCTTAGAACATGCACTTTTGCACCCTTCGAGGAGGTTTTGATAAATGAATGGAATAGGATTTATTGATTTTTTCATTTAATATCTGCTATTGATGTTGCACTTTTGTACTCTTAGTGGATGTTGGATTAAGAAGAGATAAATCATTATCGCTTGAAGCTCATGAGTAGAACTAGTTATAAATGGTACTTTTATCTCTTAACTATTTCTGCCTCTGTGTTAGAGTGATATTCAAGTTCAGTTGTTTATATATTAATGCATGAATGCCTGAGTTATCATTTGGCACTTTTGTATGGTGGTAGCTATTTATTTATGCTTAATGTATGAGTGGCTTATTATGCGATATATTTTTCACAACTATTTCTTTTAACTTCTTATACGAAGTGGTTTATCTATATTGAATTCTTTTCTCATAACAGTTGAATGATCTTTATTACCGGTTGTTATCTGAAATCTTTTTAGATCGCATAACAGAAGGATTACACCCTGGGTTAGCGTAGACTTAGATATTTCTGTTTATTAGAATACAAATGCATATCATTAGATTAGAATTAGAATTAGAACATCTTAATTAGGAACTGTTAGGCCAAAAATATCAATATTTCTCACACACACACATAAATTGGGAAACTGGTCCCATATCCCCAGTCGGACCCACTATACCAAACGAAAAAGGAGCTTCCAACCAAGGTCCGGACCGGGTGGGTATCCCCCTTGTTGTAGACCCAATTTTCGTGGCTTCAACACAGTTCAAGCACAAGTGTATATCTCATAATAAAATCATGTATTCAGGGAATTCAAAGAAAAATAAATTTTTGAAGACAAACCATGCTCAAAGTACCTATGGATCAACATCAAAAAAATTAGCAAGCAAAAGGTAAAGGTTCCAAAGGCAAAATGCAAAGATTTATTTCAAATAGCAATTTGAAAACATAAGTTTGTATAGTATGTATAATCACATATCTCCTTAATCAACCATCATTTGATTTGACCGCCACTACATCTCCGCCATATCTTCCATCTTTAATGACAAATAGTCTCAATGGTTATTTCATAACCAAATCTCTGCTTCAAACTCCATAACCTGTACTTAAATGGTCCCCCACAACTCCACTTGTTAATGGTCAAGATGACGATGTGACCTACCTATCTACGACTCTCTAAACCCTTACTATCTATTTATTACACGCAAACCCTTAAGTTTATCTCTCCTATAACACACAGTCATTTCATATACACAGTCTTTCCATTTTCTATATACACAGTCATTCCATTTTTCATATACACACAGTCTTTCCATTTTCATATATATGCAGTCATTCCATTTCCATACACATAGTCATTCCATTTCTTAATAGCACTCGTTTTACAGATAATAAGAGTAATTTTGAAGGTTAACCGAAAACAGGGGATATGGGGCTTATTTTCAGGACAGAGCCCGTAGGGGTAAAGTATATGGAGGGGTATCCACAGCTTAAAGGGATTCTACAGAAGGTCGAATGGTTAAATTTTATTGAGAAATTTGATGGCTACCACAAGGATATTACCAAGTCTTTTGCGAGGTCATTTGATGGCACAGAAGTGGAGATAGGAGATATCAAATTTGCAGTCACAGAGTCCTTCATAGCAGAAGCAACAGAGCTGCCGAGACAAGGAGAAAGATGGTTTAAAAACAAGGAATTTCATGGTGAATCTTGGAAGGTGATCCTCAAAAACCCAGGTATGGATGTTACAGTATTTAGAAAGGGAATTCCTATTTCAGCACTCAAGAACAAATGCGGTAATATGCTGTTGATATTGTAAAAAATTCATTACATGTGAAGGAAGATTTGGGTCTATGTATGTTTACCATATACGCTTATTAATGAATTTCTGAGAAAATGGAACTATCAACCTTCCCTTGTTCCTTCTAAACAGTCTAAGAAGAATGGCTACAAATGTCCAAAAGAAAATTGAATCCATAGAAACAACTATGTATCATCATGGATTAGTGAAGATACTAGTTAAATTCCATTTGAAAAGTATAGGGGATACCTGGGAAGATTTCTTGGTAAGAAATTTTTTCCAGGATGCTCCAAAGTCACTTGAGGAGAGTCATGTTAAGAAAAGTAGGAGGAGAAATATCAACATTAACATTCAAAACAAATCTAGAACCTCCTCACAAGAGAATGATGCAGAGCCAGCTTCCAAACCAGAGGTTAGAAAGCAAACTAAACAAAAAGGAAAAATGAAAGAGATAGCTGAAGAAATCAATGAAGACATTCCTGAACCTTCATCACCACAAGAATATGAACAATTACTCTATGTAAGATTGACCGAGATTAAAGAGAAAACTAAGAAAAAGAAATATATAGGGAAGAGGAAGAAGGACACAGGAGAAGAAACCATAAGCTTCCAAAACCTGAGAAGGAGCTCTAGACTCCAAGGTAAGGTGAGGAAGGTAACATCAAAATGAGCTCAGTTCATAAACTTAGAAGAAGAAACCCCAATTCAATCTCTTGACAGTATTCCACCTGAACACAGTCTGCAAAACTCTCCTCCACACAATTTTGAAGGTAGCCCAAGCAGAGCTTCTCCTGGCATAGATCCAGTACATTAGAAAATTTATGATTACATAGAATCTCTGGAAAAGAAAAGTGCCTCAATGGATCCAGTATCCTCAGCCAATCTAGAACAACCTGCCAATCCACAAGAACATCTGACTAACTCCCTTAAACAAGAAATCTATGAGTTGGAGATATTGAACAGGCATATTAAGAAAGAAAATGAAGCCCTGAAGGAACAAAGCAAACTGGATAAAGCCATTCATGACAACACAATATTGCACCTAGGGCTATGGTGCAAGAAGAATAGGAAGTTGAAGAAGAAAAATAGGAATTTGAGCAGAACACTTATCAACCTCAAATACAGACTTCTTATGAAGAAGTCCAGGATGGCAGTCAGTGCAAGGAGAAGTAAGAAAAGGAAGTTGGATGCGCTGGCAGAAGTATCATAACAGATGCAATAGGAGAAAGAAGTTCACATTTTTTAAAATTGCATGAGGACATGCAATGATTTTGCAGTGGGGGTATGTTGAGCCTAAAAATTACTCTTTCCCTAGCAACTCTTCTCATTCCTTTTCTTTGTTTTTCCATAAGAAATATGCATTCTCATCACCAATAACTGGTATATACTATCTTGAGGATGAAATTTAGTGATTTACATGCTATGCTTTTATGTTTTCTTGTTCGAATAAATTTTTGTATATTAGCTACAGAACACAGCCTATTATACAACTAACTGGTTGTTCTGCAGCTACTTCCATGCTCTAACAAGTTCCAGGTGTCAAAAGGAGAAACCAGCCACATGGGCAGCTCTGAAGTCATCTGACATGGACCCTGTCCTATTCATTCAGCCAAGTTGACAAAGAAGGTGGCATAAGACTACGGTCAATGGATAAGTTAAACGCAAAGAGACCAAGGGTAACAGGACTCTATTTCGTGGTTAATTAATATGTTTCACAATGATGGGAAGCGTTATCCAGAGCAACTACCTGTACCTACAGACTCCAATAGCCACCTGTACAAACGAATACAACAACCACCATGTCTTGGATTTATTTCTCCAGCAGCCAAGGAAGAAATTCCACATATCTGTCTTCTACGTGTTTGGTTGTAGCATTCTTTTCTCCACAAACAGTTATATGATTTCTCTTATAAATATCTATGTAAAGGACCAAAGAAGTTAAGAGTAATAGTGATAGTCTTTATGTTAAATCGAAGTTTCAGACTCTGTAATTTTTGGACGTTTTGTGTCTCTATTTTAATATGAGAAGCCTGCGTGTTTTTATGAACATCTGAAGGAGTTTTCTTTGAATTGATTGATCCATTGTAGCCTAATCAGTTGCAGAGGGCCCCTACACTAAAGAGGTTTTATTTTATTTATTTGTATTCTTCTTGTTAACTGTAAATTCATCATTTTCTTTCTAAAACAGTGTTTACAATCATTTTTTTTACTAACAGTCTTTATAATTTAGAGTAGTTTCCATTAGCTTGATTCCCTTTTAGTTCTTATCAGTAGTTTAGAAGATAGAACTAAATAGTGTAATCTTGTTTCTTCAATCAAGAACTAATGTTGTTTCAGGATGAGAGTAGGATTGAAGAAATGATAAAGATACATTGTTGAATAGTTTACTTCATTTACTGCTTTGCTAGTTTAAATTCTCAGTTAAACTGATCAATGTCATTTATTGTCTTTGCCATTTCATTTTTTGTTCAAAATACTAACTCATGGTGTTAATGAATGTTTATGGAAAACCCTTCAAGTTGATAATTCATCCTTAACTAAGTGGTTGAACATTTCATCTATGCAATGAGTTATTTCTGCATCTTTGTATTTGCTTTCTCTTAGATTAATGAAGTACAGAATTACTCAAATGTCATCCCAAGGAGACTTCCGCCCAAAATTGAAAGGCAGAGTAACCAAGTATTTCATTTACTTTTATTTCCATAATTAGTTAGACATCAATTGCAATTATCACTTTCAATTCTAATTCATGATTTGGAAATAATGGTAAATTGAGAATAGAAACTTTGTTTTCCTTTCCTTCTTAGCTTTGTTTCCATATCTTTCTTAGCTCTATTTTCATTTTTAGATTTTAAGCAGTCTTTAAGAAAGATAGATTTAGTTTTGATCATTTACATTGTAAATCATTAGGAATTAAAAGACCAAAACCCTCCAAAACAACATAAAACATACAAACAACGAAGTAAGAAGGGTTAGCTAACACAAACAGTGCACTACACTTCATCAATTTACGATACCTGGATTGATAATTTATGTAGAGAAATTTAGGACACTAAATTGACCAAACACAACTAAAATTCCCTCATAATTCATTGTTGCAGCTTTCCATAGTTCATTTATAATAAACTTATGGTAGTTTTCTCATGGATAACTCTCTTAAAATGCCCCAAATGATTGATAGTTCATATGGAAATTCAAATGTAACACCCTCCTCCCACACTTACCCAAGCTTACCAGTCCACCAAGGTAAATATGTGATGAAGAGTTACTATGATATGACTCAACCTCCTAGGTATAGTTAACTAAGTGGAATCGATGAACCGAAACCAAACTGACCTTCCTCAAGAGCTACAGGACCCCTAGGAGCTAACCAACTGCTCCAGGTTCCCAACCCTTGAGTTAACTTGCTTTTTCACTAACCTGGGATCTTAGTCGCTCCCATGAAAAGGATATCCAGTGACTTTAACCCTCCAATCACTCCCATAAGCCTACTGCCCAATGACTGTAGACTAATTCACTCAGTTTTGTGCCAGCAACCCCAAGATTTGAGCTACCTTTTCAAGGCTAGGATCCAGACCTCTACCCATAACTTAATGAAACTCTCATAATTGATAAATAACACAAATACAAAGCCTTTAATGCAAAACTTAAACAAGGACTTAACTTGACCCTCCCAACCATGATAAACATTTCGTCAAACACATCATGAACATGTAATCTACATGTCATAATTACACATCTGAACATAGAGATCTGAAACTTATCTGAGAATCATCAAGAAGGTATAAGTCCCTCTCACAATAGTTGTAATAACATATATTAGGTCATGCATTCAATAACCATTCATTTAACAATCAAAACATGATGAGAGCCATAACTTAAGTCTGTCATAAAACCATGCTTATAACCAACATATAACTAGAGTAATAACAATGATATAAAAATCATCAAAGCCACATAATAAGAAGTGTAAATACTCATAAAACACCAGAGGAAAAAGAGCTCTTGTTAACATACAAAAAATCCAACCAAGTCAGGGACTTCCATGTACTATACGACCACAAATTGGGCTGAACCAAATATTTCTTTCAGCCAATCACCCCCATGCCATATTCCAAGCATGAATGTGGTACTCATGACAAAAACAACTAGGGATTCCTAAGGCTTTATCATGTATCATGTCATTACCAATCAAGGTATTCCTAGGCCCAAAACGCTCATCTATACAACCAGGCTTTATCTCGTATCCATCCATTACCGGTCAAGGGATTCTTAGGCCCAAACAAGAAACATACACTACCAGGCTTTACCACAATCCTATCAAAACCGGTCAAGGGATCACTAAGCCCTAAACAAGCATGGATGCCTCTGGATTTCTTCACCAATGCCTTGAGGAATTTTCTTGTCTCCACCCTCAGGCATTACCATGTATCCTACCATTACTAGTCAAGGAATTCCTAGGCCCTTGGGAATTTTCCTGAGACCACCTCACCTAGTTCCAAAACATCCGATAATCTAGGTCAACCAAATGTAAGAACCAAAACTCACAATGGTTGTCCAGAAATGGAAAGGAAAGGTTGAAACCACTTTCACACCTGGAAAAACCCATGCCGATGACAACAAGAGAACCAAATACACTCATTCATATACCATGCATTCTAAAAATAGTAAGGAAATCATACATGCAACTCAATACCTGCAAGTAATCCTGTTGTAGTTGTGTGATCCAACTCTTCCTTGCTTGTTTTTGCTTCCCTTTGCTTTCTTTTCCTTCCTTTTCCTTCCTTTCTCTAATGTGATGAGAACCAATATTGCGGCAAGGATGTTGCAACACCTGGGGCTACCGACTTTACTTCATCAACTCGGGGTTCGTACAAATTTGGAGGTGACAATGTTGTATACACAAATAGATGTAATTGGTCTACTCTTTGTCACTGCTGAGCTGGGGCGATAGACCACTAGGGTTTCTCAAACCAGCCTTCTATTGACAAGAAGAAATCTTATTACCAACTTGGAGAAGCTAAATTTACCCTAATTGGAAGAAAAGAAATGTTGTCTATTGCATGAAGGAAAGACTGAAAGAAATGCTTTCAAAACAACATGAAATCCTCTATATACTTGCTAACATACTTTTCTTGCAAAAGAACCTTACTTTAACACATGTGATGTTTTAACTAATCTAAGCATGAAATCTGATCTAGAGAGTACTAATTGTTGCATGCAAGAATAAATATAAAATAACTTTTTTCCTTTTTATCTTTTTTCTTGAAAAATGTAAATGCTAATATTGCTTGGTTCTATGGTAGGGGAGACAGATGTGGAGGACAATGAGTACAATGGTTCAGATGGCTTTGAGGCAAAGTAGGGACCTAATGCTAGCTTGTAGTGATGATTTTTCTCAATTAGGGCTCAAAACAAGCTACTACAGGTTTTCCTACAGGATGTCTACAGGAAGTACTAGTTCACCTACAAGATCCCTTGTTTTACTACAAGAATGGGATGAAAGCTTAGGGAATGGTCTAGAAGGTGGGATGGAGCTTGGAAAAGGTGAATAAGGAGGGAATAAGGCATGGGAGTGGTAGGCACTTACTTAGAACTCAAGCCAAAGCTTTAAGATGGTTGGATTTGCTCAACGGAGATGGCAGGTTTTCCTCATAAGACAATAATTTGAACTGAGACCTTACTGAATTTTGGAAATCATGGGTGAATATGGCTTGGTTGAGGCTGATGATATGAGGTCTCCTTGCAATTTAAAAAATTCTGCAACAACACACATCATTCTTGGCATTTATACATGAATTCATCAAAAAACAAGAAAGGCTTATTCAAGTCGAAGAAAACAGAGTTGTCGCCATTTACTTACTGAGTTCATGCATGGAAGTGCTTGAAACCAATATGAAAGTGAGATGAAATCAGTGCAAAACCTATAAGATCAGAAAATACCAATTGCAACTTACCCTATGAAACTGAAAGGTAATGACCTAATTAGCAAGAAAACCCTAATTACATAAAAAGAAAGAATTCTGTCTTTCTGGGCTGTGTGAGGAGTGTTCCTCAAACCATGATCCCTAAAAGGGAGAAATGAGGTGAACCACTTGCTGTCAACTTTTTTGGAATATCTTCTTATCACTACAATTCTATTGTTAGAACTATTCACAAATGGAAGAAAACTAATTAAATCTACCAATACTTGCAAATTAATAACATCAAAATCACTTTAACAACTAACTATGATTATAACCTAAGCATACATATACAACAAGAGGAACCTTTACTGCTAGGGTTGGACTTGGTCCCTAACCCAAGGTATTCATCCCTCTGAGTCAAATAAGTGTTGGATCAAGGGAATGTTGCTCATTTTCATTAAAGAAATAAAAAATACATAAGAGTGCTTGGTTACAATGCTTCAACTCGAAAACTGCTTAGCTATCTTGAACAAAAAATCTGAATCCTAATGAGGCCCTAGGCCTCTTGATTTATAAAACTGAAGTTACCAACAACTTCCTTAATTTAGGTAAGCTTGGCTCCAATCTCAAGATCAACTAGTCTTCTATCGTCACTGGCTTGGCTGTCAATGAACTTCATGATTCGGCTGCTTGCAACTTCGAGCTGATGAGACTTGATTGAGGAATCTTCAAGTGAGTGAGGAGTTAAGAAGGGAGATATTGTCTCCTAGAATCCCTCTTGCTTGTCTCCATTCGAGTTCCACCACTTTAATTAACCAAAATTTTCTCCAAAAACTGTGATCAATGCACATTATACCACTAGACATGACATCTCATATTTACTCTCCTTATTAAGCAAAACATAATTAAAACATGTAAAGAATGATGAGGAAAGTTGATTTTAGTAATTTGGAGGTGCATTAAGGTCCATATAATTTACCCATTGATGAGCCTCATCATCACCCCTTACTAAAAATGTTTCTCGTCCTCTGAGCAACTCAATCTATGTCCATGTCTTTCATTTCTTTGGTGGCCTCCCTGACATTCCAGGCTTCTGTTGTAGTCTCCTCCTCTTATGGATAAAACATTGCATTCCTCCCTATCTCTCCCCACTGCTTTCTTTCTTCTTCTTCCTTTCTCCCCTCTAACATACCTAAAAGCAATGGTGGGCTAAGTTTCAATCCAATCCAGTTGACTTTGAGTCTCTGTAATGTTTTCTTATACATTGGGACTCTCTTTAGTGCATCCCGCATTCTATCAGGAGAATGATATTCTTTGATCTTTAGGTCGTAGGGTAAGGTGTTCCATATCCTTTGAAAGGCTTGTTGGCTATCATCTCCTAGCCATCTTAACATGTCTTCAAAATGAGTGACTTCTTGTTCTCGTACAACAAAGTATCGTGGTGCAAGCTTCGGATCATTTGCAATGAGGTTGTGAGTGTTGATGAGAGTCATTTGGTTAGACTATTCTGCTGTAATGAAAAGGGGTTTTGCTTCTTCTCTTTCCAAAATATTTATCATTTCTGTAGCTCTCGCTTCCTCATGACTCATCCAGGATGTCAAGGCCATTAGTTGTAGGTCCCCTAGATTTGGTTTTCGGTCCCACACATTTAAACCTGCCATAGTTAAATTGTTTAGGAAGAATTCAGATATCTTTTCTTTATCCTCTAGGGTGCTTTGATCACAGAGGTCAATGAATTTCCTATAGCCTTGGAAAGGCATAGTTCCTTTTTGTGCTAGGGTTTTTATCTGAAACTACAGCCATTTTTCTTTGAGGTATAAGGCATATGACTTTGCTGGCATCTTGCATTGAATTGCCTCCCTGGATAAAATTTCCATAGTTTCCAATTGGCCTTCCTTTTCATGTAATTGCTTTCTTAGCCATGTGTTCTCAGCCTCTAATTGAGATTTCATCATTGATTCCCTGTCTCTTATGCTACTTAATTCTTTGCCCATTTCTTGCATATTCTCTTCCATGTGGCCTACATCCTCCACCCCTTTTGATTTAGAAATTTGCATCCACCTATGTGTCCTTACTCTCTCTCTTTCAAGGTCAAAGAATAGAGGAATGGAAATTTTTTATGGTATCACCCTACCTCCTTCAATGAATCTGTAGTAGGAGATGAGGTTTGGCTGTGGGCTAGGCTCCTTCAGCTCCTCGGCCTCTTCCTCTAGTTTTCCTTGAGTACTTCCCTCCTCTTTTCCTTCCCTTTTCCCTTGCAGCCTTTCCTTATCTTTTTTCTGTGTTTCCTATAGCTGTGATAGGGTTTCCTGTAGGATTATTTCTGTTTCCTGTAGGATTATTTCTGCTTCCTGTAGGTATGATTGTGTTTCCTGTAGGAGACCTTTTCCTTTTGTTGAGGCCGACCTGGTGACAGGTCTCCTAACATAGGTTTTTGGTGACTTGGGAGAAGCTTGTTTTGACGTTCCTTCTCCTTCCTTCTTTCCTAGAGGGACTACTTTATCTTCTTGTATTAGTGAGTCCTCTACGATAATTGGAGTCATGGTAGGGGTCTAAGGTCTCCCTTATTTAATCCAGGTGCTCTTCCTTGTCCTGAGTAATGTGGAGTTTGCCTATGTCTCTTTCCCTTTGATTTGACAAGTGTACTTAGGGTAGCTAGAGCAGCTACTACCTCCTTCTCTGTAGGCTCTGGAGACACCCTTAGTGCTTCTTCTTCTTCCCTTCTTCCTTTTTTTGTCTTCCTTGGTTCTTCTCCTTCCAAGAAAAAACCCTTCTTTACAAGAGTGTTTTTAGTCTTGTCCTATTTTCTCCACTACAACCCTAGGGGTAGTGTAGTTATCTTGCTAATACTCTCAAGGGTAATTGCTACTAACAAACACTTCACTACAGCAGTGGCACTGGCTCTAGTGAGAGGTATGAGGGAAATTACAAATTTTATAGCCACATCATCATCGTATCCCCTC
>APFE030997667.1:144736-182509 GCA_000404065.3 Pinus taeda | reverse complement strand
TATATAGCTAGAAACTTGCATGCAGCGTGATTGATTGTTGCTAGACCCCTTCGGGGCTAG
Organism: Pinus taeda; assembly: GCA_000404065.3. Classification (NCBI taxonomy): domain Eukaryota; kingdom Viridiplantae; phylum Streptophyta; class Pinopsida; order Pinales; family Pinaceae; genus Pinus; species Pinus taeda. The sequence goes on along the minus strand of APFE030997667.1, from coordinate 182,449 downwards.
TGGGATCCACCTCTGTCCACAGAGGGGATTTACCTCCGCAACAGGACCCTATAAGTGAAAGTACCCCAAGGACAAGTGAAGGTAGTTTTATCCTGGTCCTTTGGGATGATCTGTATTTGATTGTAACCGTTGAATCCATCCAGGAAAGACAAAAACTTCTTTCCTGCCAAACCATCTAACACTTGGTAAATGAAAGGTAGAGGAAAACGGTCCTTCTTTGTGGCTTTGTTTAGCTCTCAGTAATCTACACAGATCCTCCACTTTCCATTTTTCTTTGGAACCAGCACCAAAGGAGACACCCACTCATTGTCTGAGATAGGGTAAATGAATCGTGCATCCAACAACTTCTGCAGGTCTTCTTTCACTATATCCTTGAGGGTTGGATTCATTCTCCTTTGGGTTTGGCGAACTCACTTGCAACCTTCCTTGATGCAAATGTGGTGAGTACACACCAAAGGGTGCACTCCCTTCATTTCTTTGTAATGCCAAGAAAAGGCATCCAAATTCTCTCTTAGCATGTTACGCAACTCCTCTTCTTGGTGTACAGAGAGAGAGGGGTTGATTTTCAAGGCTCTTTCGGGGTTGAATTCTATTGTCTTGACACGAGTAGGGTTTGATTCAGCTGAACATAGATCAATTTGATGGTTTTCCTTGGCTTCCTTAACTACTTCCTCTAGAGACATGGTGTTGGGAGTTTGATTTTGGAGGATGTGTTCAATCAAATCATCTTCATTGGGATGTCCCCCTCTTATGGCAGTTTCTAGGGTATAGATTTTGGAGGACTAGACTTCATCTTATTCTTCCTCTTCTAGCCATAAAGGTAAGTCATGTTCTAGTGATGGTTGAGAAATTAGGTACAGGACCAATTGTTTGGATGGATGCCCATTTTTTATATTCATATTTCCAGCCCTGCAGCTTATGTAGGCATCAGTAGTGGCTAACCAAGGCCTCCCAAGGATGAGAGGATAACCATTGAATTTGGTCTTAGGCTAGATAAATAAGAAGTCAAGAGGGTATTCCCAGGAATCAATGGAGACCATCACATCCTCAACAATCCCCTTAGGAGCTACTGTGGATTGGTCTACAAGATGCAAGACTGGCGTGGTCTTCCTTAATCACCCCCAAAGGTTCAACTTGAGCATAATGTCCTTAATCATCACATTGATGGTAACCCAAATATTAATCAAGGTATGGCGAACAATGGTGTCATCGATGTGTACATCTACTACACGACTCCCAGGATCTAAATACTTTGGGAAAATTACCCACCCCATCATTAAGTCGGACAATTTTCCAATGACATTAATGGTAGGGGTGTCTCTCTTTCGTCTCCCTGGATGTTTGAAACACTTCTTTTTTATCATGTTCTTGCAAATGGGGACATCTTTGATAGCTTGCAGAAGCGGGATTTCAACACATAAATTTTTCAACTCACCCAGAAGTTTAGTCTCTTCTGGGGTGTGCTGGACTGGAGGGGTTAACCTTTCAAGAAATGGGGGTGGATTCATTCTAGGCTCACTTTCCTCTATTTTCTCCTCGCTCTCCCTAGGTGGAGGTGGAGGTTGGTTATCCGGGAGCACTCTCCCAAACCTAAGGTTAATTTCATGAATTTCCACAACATAGACATGGAAAGATGCTTCTCCATTGTAAACCTGTTGTGTTTGTCTGTTGTTCAGGTTAGGGTTTGGTTGGGCAGGAATTTGAGGTTGTTTAGGTGGAGCAAGGTGTAGGAGTTATGGTTGAGATGGAGGTGAAGGAAATAAAACTGGAGCTTGGCTGTATGGGGGCGTCCACCGCTGGGGTGGTGCATTCCGCTGAGGTTGTGGAGGAGTATATAGCTGATATGGTTGGTTGGCCGATTGGGAATGGTATTGAGGTGCAACAGACCAGGGAGAAGGTGTATACCAAGAAGGATGAGTTGGGGGGCACCAAGTGGGAGTGGATGTGTTTTATTAGGGTTGTAATATGAATAGGATGATCCTTGCATGCCTTGTTGGTATGGTCGAGGTCCATGAGGTCTCCTTTGATTTATGTAGAAGAGTTGTTCAGTCACCCATTTTGTTCCCTGATAGACAACTTTTAATCTAGGCATAGAAGGGCACTTGTTTGTGGAGTGGTTTTCCTCACAGACCGAGTAGATTTCTGCAAGCTTCAATGGACATTCATTCCTAGGGTGCCTCCTTGTGCATCTACGGCAGAAGATGGCTAATGCTCTCTTTGTTTCCTCTTGCTTCCATTTGATTTTCATACTCTCTATTTGCATAGCAAGGGTTTGAAGAATTTCACTCTTAAAGTCTTCCAACATGTTCCCAAATTCATTTTTATGGATGTATTGGAAGAGGATGAACTAGCCACTGCTTGACTAGCCCTACCCTTCTTTCTAGCTGCCCTAGAATAATTCTTGAAAATTTTCTTGATATCATCATAGGGTAACTAGTAAATGTCCCCTCCTGACATTAGGTTTAGGGTTTCTAGAAGGTCTTCCCTGATCCCCCTGAGAAGGACTAACTTAAGTGATTCAGGATCAAGTGTGCACCCGACCCTTTTGTAGCTGAGTTGCAATCTTTCCTCATAATCCTCTAAGGACTCATCATGTCCCAAGGTCATTCTAAAAAAATTCTCATTGGTATATTTGGAACTGCAGTAGTCCCTATACTTGTTGTTGAAAGCTTGTTGCAACTGAGCCCAAGTGGCGATATTATCCCCAAGCAAACCCATGAACTAGTGTAGGGTTGTATCCTTGAGAGTGGATGGGAATAATTTCAACTTCTGATCATCAGAAGTGTAACCATAAGTTTTGCATATGACACCAAATTCAAACAAAAGAGTATATGGATCTTTTGAGTTCAGGTCATGGAATTGAGGAAGAGAAAAGGGGCTTATGTTTTTCATCATGGCATCCCCATTAGTTTCTATGATGGGAAAAGCTCCCTCAATTATTTCCCTGTCTCCCCTTTCATTTCTATTTTCATCCATTATGTCAGTTGGAATGGTCTCTTCTTCTTCCCCTATAGGCTCTTCAAAAATCTCTGGTTGTTCGCCTAGCTCACAGCCACCGAAGAAGAGGGAAGGTTGGTTGTTTGAAGTGGTGGCGGTATTTGGTAGAAATTTTCCTAAGTTATCCCTATTCCTATGAGGCATGAAAGGAGTGTTTTTTTTTCTTTTTTAGTTTTAAACTACTTACAGAATTGAAAGAAAACAAAGCTGAATTGCAACTATTTACTGAATGGGACTAATTTCATAATGAAAGAGATAAGAAAAGGAAGAAATAAAGCAAAAATCACATCTACTCAGACACCTCCCTGGAAACGGTGCCAAAAAGTGATGAGCACTAGTATTGTAACAAGGATGCTGCCACTCCTGGGGCTACCGACTTTATTTCATTAACCTGCAATTCGTACAAACTTGGAGGTGACAGTTTTGTATGCACAAATAGATGTATTTGATCTACTCTTTTTCACTACTGAGCTGGGGCGATAGACCACTAGGGTTTCTCAAACCAGCCTTCTATTGACTAGAAGAAGTCTGATTACCAACTTGGAGAAGCGAAATTTACCCTAATTGGAAGAAAATAGATGTTGTGTATTGCATGAAGGAAAGACTGAAAGAAATGCTTGCAAAACAACATGAAATCCTCTATCTACTTGCTAACATACTTTGTTTGCAAAAGAACCCTACTTTAACACATGTGAGGTTTTAACTAATCTAAGCATGAAATCTAATCTAGAGAGTACTAACTACTCTGTGCAAGAATAAATATAAAATAATTTTTTTCCTTTTTATCTTTTTACTTGAAAAATGTAAATGTGAATCTTGCTTAGTTCTGTGGTAGGGGAGACAGCTGTGGAGGAAAAGGAGTACAATGGTTCAGATGGCTTGGAGGGAAAGTACGGACCTAATCCTGGCTTTTAGCGATAATTTTTCTCAATGGGCTCAAAGCAAGCTACTACATGATGTCTACAGGAAGTACTAGTTCACCTACAGGATTCCCTCTTTTACTACAGGAACAGGCCGAAAGCTTAGGGAATGGTCTAGAAGGTGGGATGGATCTTGGAAAAGGTGAATAAGGAGGGAATAAGGCATGGGAGTGGTAGGCACTTACTTAGAACTCAAGCCAAAGCTTTAAGATGGTTGGATTTTCTCAACGGAGATGGAAGGTTTTCCTCACAAGACAAGAATTCGAACTGAGACCTTAATGACTTTTGGAAATCATGGGTGGATATGGCTTGGCTGAGGCTAATCAAATGAGGTCTCCCTACAATTTATAAACTCCTGCAACAACACACATCATTCTTGGCATTTATACATGAATTCATCAAAAAACAAGAAAGGTTTATTCAAGTAGAAGAAAACAGAGTTGTCACCATTTTCTTACTAAGTTCATGCATGGAAGTGCTTGAAACCAATATGAAAGCGAGATGAAATCAGTGCAAAACCTACGATATCATAAAATACCAATTGTAACTTACCCTATGAAACTGAAAGGTAATGACCTAATTAGCAATAAAACCCTAGATTACACAAAAAGCAAGAATTTTGTCTTTTTGGGATGTATGAGTAGTGTTACTCAAACAATGATCCCTGAAAGGGAGAAATGAGGTGAACCACTTGCTGCCAACCTTTTTGGAATATCTTCTTATCACTACAATGCTACTATTAGAACTATCCACAAATGGAAGCAAACTAATTAAATCTACCAATACTTGCAAATTAACAACACCAAAATTAGTTTAACAACTAACTATGAGTATAATCTAAGCATACATATACAACAAGAGGAACCTTTGCTACCAGGGTTGGGCCCTAAGCCAAGAGCTTCATCCCTCTGAGTCAACTGAGTGCTAGATCAAGGGAATGATGCTCATTTTCATTAAAGAAATCAGAAATACATAAGAGTGCTTGGTTACAATTCTTCAACTCAAAAACTACTTAGCTATCTTGAACAAAAAATCTAAATCCTAATGAGGCCCTAAGACACTTGATTTATACAACTGCAGTTGCCAACAACTTCCTTAAATTTAGGGAGGCTTGGCTCCAATCTCACGATCAACTAGTCTTCAACTATCACTGGCTTGGCTTCCAATGAACTTCATGACTCAGTTGCTTGTAACTCCAAGCTGATGAGACTTGATTCGGGAATCTTCAAGTGAGTGAGGAGTTAAGGAGGGAGATCTTGTCTCCTAGAATCCCTCTTGCTTGTCTCCATTCAAGTTCCTTCACTTTAATTAGCCAAATTTTTTTCCAATACCTGAAATCAATGAACATTACACCACTAGACATGATATCTCATATTTACTCTCCTTATTTAGCAAAACATAATTAAAACATGTAAAGAATGATGAGGAAAGTTGATTTTAATAGGCTATAGGTGCATTAATGTCCATATAATGTACCCATTGATGAGCCTCATCACAATGCTAGAGTGCTCCAAGAATGCTCTAAGTGTGCAATAGTATGAGAGAGAGAGATAATAGAGAGATATGTCCAAAACCAAACTAAAAAAAGGTTGTGAACTTATCCTCAAAATCATTTTTATCAATGAGGCCTCTATTTTCTTCAATTTCCATTATTTTCCTTCAATTTCCTCCTCACATGCAACCTGATGACCTTTCACCTTCATTTTCTCCTAATTTCCTTTATTTTCATAAATAAATGCCAATTAATGCCTCTTTGCCTTTTCAAAATCATTTCCATTTCCTTTTTCAATTTCCCCTTAGCCATAATAAACCAAATGAACACCCACTAGGATTTTTTTCCCAACATTTAGCTTGGAATACATGTCCCATGACCTTGGTCTTATTTTTACCTTTATTAACTTTATTAAATGGATTTTTAACCAGGGATATTACAGAACCCTCCCCCTTGGGGAACACCATCCTCGATGCTCTATGACACCTGCAACAAACAAGACCATTGAAAACCAAAACATATTGCTTATGGAGCTTTATAACTTAGCTTGATGCAGTATTTACAATGAACAACCAACTGAAAATTAAGACCAACATGAAAAACATTACAACATGACACCCATACCGCTTCTTGGATATTTATAACACAAATCTTTGTGGTATTTACAATAACAACCATACATAAATATGTACATATACCAAAAACTCATTTTCCTTTACTGGAAAATAATGAAGGATACATAGCCCGCATCTTATCAGTGATCTCTCATGTAGCTTCATCAGATCCAAAGTGCTTCCACTACACTTTAACTTGCTCGATTGCTTGATTCTGAAGCATGAGTTGTTTCCGTTGCAAAATGCACTGAGGTTCCGACTGGAATTATCCTCATGGCTCCACCTACAATACAGACAAATCAATCACATGATCAACATCTTTTACATATATTTTAAATAATGAAGCATGGAAAACATCATGGACTTTCATTGTCGGAGGCAGTGCAAGTTTGTAGGCCACTGGTCCAAACCTCTCAAGGATATTGAAAGGCCCGCAATGCCGATGTTCCAACTTCACACATGACCCAATCCTCAAGAAGCTCTTCTTTGGCTTGATGTGCAAGTACACATGTTCTCCAACCTGAAACTCTTTAAATACCCTGTGTTGGTCTACATAACTCTTATGCATGTCTGGTGTTGCCTTTAGATTTTGCTTGATAAGCTGCATTTCCTGTTCCATACCTGCTAGCATATTCGGTCTAATCAACACCTTGTTCACTAGACCACACCAACTAATGGGAGTATTACAATTCCGCCCATAAAGTGCCTCAAATTGACTAATCCTCAATGACTCCTGATACCCATTATTGTAAAAAAACTCTACTAGTGGAAGATAATCTTCCCACTTGCTATGTCGATGTATTACATACATTCTCAACATGTCCTCTAAAATCTTGTTGACCCTCTGTGTATTTCCATATTTATGTGGATGATAATTTATGTTGAAGGCCAACTCTGTACCCAAACCTGCAAATAACTCTTTCTAGAACCTAGAAGTCAACTTGGCATCTCTGTCTGACATAAAATTCCTAGGAATACCATTTAACCTCATTATATCTATGATGAAAACCTGTGCTACCTCACTTTTTGAATAAATAGTCTTAACTGCTATGAAGTGAGCTACCTTCGTCAACCAGTCAACAACAACCATAATAGAATCATGTTATCTAGATGTCCTTGGAAAACTTGTGATTAAATCCATAGAAATGACCTCCCATTTCCACTATGGAATCGAAATCAGTTGCAGTAAACCAACTGAATGTTTGCACTCTGGTTTTACCTGTTGACAATACAAACATCTAGCCACAACCTCTACCACTTCCTTCTTCATATTCGACCAGTAGTAGGACTTCTTCGTTGTTGTCAATGTCTTCTGATATCCTGATGACCTAAATACAACTTAACATGAAATTCCTGCAAGATAAGATTCTTGAGTTCACTTGTGTCTAAAACATAGACTTTGTCCCTAAATCTAATCAAACCATCTGCTGTGAGATGATAGTCCACATCCTAATCACCTATACCCTACTACTATAACTTATGCCTAAGCTCCTTATACCTGTCATCTTGCTATCTTGCCTATAAGATACGATCTTGTAAATTTGTCCTATATGAAATCATAGTTGCTATGTGATTTACCTGTACTCTCATGCTAAGAGCATACACAACCCTATTATTTTTTCCTTTAACGTACCTGATCTCAAGGTCAACCTCATTGATTGTGGCCAACCATTTAGCTTGCCTAACATTCAGATTTGGTTGGTGAAATAAGTATCTCATCCCACTGTGATCACTCATCAAGATGAAACATCTACCAAGAAGATAGTTCCTCCACATATTCAAAGCATGGATTATCGTTTCCAACTCAAGATCATGTGTCACATAGTTATACTCATGCTCATTCAGTTTCCTTGACTCGTAACGTACGACTTATCCCTCCTACATGAAGACTCCACCAAGTCCTCTCTTACAAGCATGTGTACACACCACAAACTCTTTATCCAGATTTGTAATATTTAAAACTAAAACATTTGTCAACAACTATTTCAACTGCTCAAAGCTAGTTTCACATTACTTTGTCCATTCAAATTTATTTCCTTTCCTCTACAATGATGTAATATGATAGGCAATCCATGAGAAGTTCCTGATGAACCTTTTGTAGTAACCTGCTAAACACATGAATGATCTGACCTCATCCACATTCCTAGGAGCTGCCCATTCCATAATAGCTCTGATCTTTTCTGGATCCACTGCTATGCCTTCCTTGGAAACCACATGTCCCAAGTAATGTACCTCTATCTGAAAGAAACTGCATTTACTAAGCTTAGCATACAACTAATGCTCTCCTAGCAATCCCAATACTACTTCTAAGTGTTCAGCATGCTATTCCTCATTCTTAGTATATATCAATATATCGTCAATGAATACAATAAAAACTTACCCAAATAAGGATGCAACACACTATTCATCAAGCACATGAAAGTAGTTGGAGCATTAGTCAAACCAAAAGGAACTACAACAAATTCAAAATTCCCATATCTAATCCGGAAAGAAGTCTTGTAGATGTCCTCCTCTTTAATGTGTACTTGATGGTACCATGATCTCAAATCAATCTTCGAGAACATTGTTTCTCCCTTCAATTAATCAAACAAGTCATCGATCCTCGACAACATATACTTGTTCTTTATCATTATCTTGTTCAACTGCATGTAATCAATACATAACCTGAGAGTACCATCCTTCTTCTTCACAAACAACATTGGTGCACTCCATAGTGACACACTTGGCATTATCTATCCCTTATCAAGCATTTCCTTCAGCTACAACTTCAATTCCGCTAACTCTGGAGTGCTCATCCTTTAAGGTGCCTTCGATGTTGGTGTTGCCCCTGGTACCAACTCAATAGAAAAGTCCACTTCCTTGTGAGGTGACAACTCTGAAATTTATTCTGGGAATACATCCTGAAACTATTGTAGAACTGGGCACCTTTTCAAGACTTTTGCCTCCTCAACATCCTTACCTTTATCACTGGAATAAGAACTGCAAATAACACACACCCTTTCCTGTGATTGTAATTTTCCTCTATTTTTGTAAACATTCTAACTCATGTAGAATTCTTCTTACCCTGTAAGGTTCTTTGTTACCCATTGTCATCCAAGCACTTAATAGCCTTATCATAAAAATCCACCTTAGCCCTGTGAAGATACAACCAATCCATTCCCAGAAGCATATTGTATGATCCCAATGGAAGTACATTCATATGCATTGATATAGGCATACCATTCAAGTTAAATGCACAAGATCTTACCCAATGATGAACTCTTTTCTTTGTACCTGTATGTAATTCACTAACCAAGATTTTGCATGCACTTCTTTATTAAAACCACACTTATCCAGCAGGTCAGGATAAACATAACTACAATTATATCCAGGGTCAATCAAAATAGAAACAAATTGACCACAAATCTTATTATCCATCTCAATAATATATGTTTGGTGATCTTCCTACATGTTATCCAATCTTGCAAAGATCTTAGGAATGCTCTGTTCAACATCCCCAATTGTCTACGCTTCCTATGCAATGTATATCTAAGGCCTACGACCCTGATACAACGAGCAAATCCTCTTGAGATGCTCCTTGCCACATATCTAACACTGCAATTGTCCCTTACCCTCACCTTTATTCTATTGCCCTCCAGGTTGTGACCCATGTCCCTTTCTAGCTACATTAAACTTCTTGTAAGGAACAACATTTTATTTTTCACCTCCATCTTGTTATCTTGTTCGCTTCAGTATAAATTTACCTTTAGCTTTATATTCCCTTTCCAACCCTATTGAGACTATGTCTTATGCCTCGATTTCTCATAACAGTGCTTCAACTTTCCAATTACTTCTTCCAGTGAGCGAGGCTCATCATACTCAATCTGATCTTTAAATGCTAATGGTAATCCTCAAAAAAATCTATGAAAATCTATGAACTTTGGCCTTCTCATCCTTAGGATACGGTACATACCTCAACAACTCCAAGAACTTAGTCATGTACTCCTTTTCTGTCATTGATCCCATATTTAGCTCATAGAACACCTTATCTTTATTGTCATAGTACCTCTCTAACAAATACTTCTTTCGAAAAATCCTTTTGAACTCATGCCAACTTAACTCCTCTATCTTGATGTCTTTGAACTACTTCACATCTTCCCACTAGATGTCCACTTTCCGATTGAGGCTGAGAATAACTATCTTTCCCTTCATGTTCTTTTTGTAATCATGTAGCTCAAAGAATTTATTCATTCCAAGAAACCATGCCTTTTCATCCTCTGACTTCTTCAACTCTCTATTAAATGTAGGTGTCTTGGCTTTCTTGAACTCATCCCGAAAATATCCCTTGTTATTCCTCCTATAAGGATGATAATGATGATGACCATGATACCTGTCTGAACCAAAACTAGATTAGAACCCATGTCCATCACTTCTCCTATCTGATGTTTCCAAAAAATTTCCATCCCTGACGATATCATCCCTGTCTAACTTGTGTCCACCATGAGATCTGCTACCATAGACTCCATTAGTCTAATCCTCCTGTCCATGACTGATCCTAAACGATCCTTGTCTCTAAAAATCTAACAAACTCTGAAGGATTACTGCATTGATCTTTGCTTGTTTCTCCTGTGCCTTGGAAAGTCTCTCTTGTGACTAAATGATTTTGTCATTATATTCTTTGCAACTTCTTATTTTTTCCTTAAAACTTCTCAAATTATCTACTATGTGAGGAGAGAACTCATCACCATGCTACTCATATGATCTGTAGGGAGAGTCTCGTGAACTACATTCCACCATTTTGTTAGTCATCTTGATCTTCTTCTTCCTACAAGTGTATTGTGTCATCTAAACCAAAATATAAACATAATCAACATACATCATTATAGTTTAGGGAATGATATCTCGTCTACAAGATCAACTAGATTAACACGATACATGTATAATCATAATCATAACAATATATCAACATCATCTCAGTCATTATCCAGTTACCATGCATGACAATACCAATTGCATACCATGACCTCATGCACAACAACCATGCCCATAACAATGTATGCATAACAAGATATAGACATTAACATGCATAACAAATGCATATACAACCGACAAGCATTCATGAAAAACACATCCCAACAACAACGTCATCAACTTCTACATGTCAACACAATTGCAATAATGGCCGCCACCATTTATATAGATCAAATAGATATAAATCCTTCATGCATGCATGACAACCACATTTCACCCATCTAGTCCAAGGGTTGAACCATGCTCTGATACCACTCTGTAACACCCTCCTCTCACTCTTACTCAAGCTGACCGATCCACCAGGGTAAATATGTGATGAAGAGTTACTATGATATGACTCAACCTCCTAAGTATAGTTAAGGAAGTGGAATCAATGAACCAAAACCAAACTGACCTTCCTTAGGAGCTACAGGACCCCCAGGAGCTAATTACCAACCACTCTAGGTGCCCAACCCCTGAGTTAACTTTCTTTTTCACTACCCTGGGCTCTCAGTCGCTCCCATGACAAGGAAAGCCAGTGGTTGTAACCCTCTACTTGTTCCCATAAGCTTGCTTCCTAGCAACTGTAAACTAATTCACTCAGTTTTGTGCCAGTGACCCCGAGATTTGAGCCACATTTTCGGGGCTAGGATCCAAACCTCTACCCATAAATGAAAAACTTGAACAAGGACTTAACCTAACCCCTCCCAACCACGACAAAAATTTCATTAAACACAACATGAACATGTAATCTACAGGCCATAATTACATATCTAAACATAGAGATTTGAAACTTATTTTGAGAATCATCAAGAAGGTTTGATGCCCTCTCACAATAACTGCAATAACATCTATAGGTCATGCATTCAATAACCATTCATTTACTAATCAAAACATGTTGAGAGCCATAACTAAAGTTTGTCATAAAACCATGCCTATAACCAACATATAACTAGAGTAATAACAATGATAGAACAACCATCAAAGCCACATAATAACAAGTGTAAATACTCATAAAACACAAGAGGAAAAAGATTTCTTATTAACATATGAAAAATCCAACCAAGTCAGGGAATTTAATGTACCACTCGACCATAGATTGGGTTGAACCAAATCTTTCTTTAGCCAATCACCCTCGTGCCATATTCCAAGAATGAATGTGGTACTCACAACAAAAACAACTAGGGCTTCCTCGGGCTTTATCATGTCTCTTACCATTACCAATCAAGGGATTCTTGGGTCGAAACCCTCATCTATACAACCAAGATTTATGGTGTATCCCACCATTACTAGTCAAGTGATACCTAGGCCCAAACAAGAAGCATACACTACTAGGATTTACAACAATCCTACCAAAACCATTCAAGGGATCAGTAGGTCCTAAACAAGCATGGATTCCTACGAATTTATTCACCAATACCATAAAGAATTTTCCTGTCTCCACCCTCAGACTTTACTGTGTATCCCTCCATTATTGGTCAAGGGATTCCTAGGCCCTTGGGAATTTTCTTGAGACCACCTCACCTGGTTCCAAAACCATACGGAAATCCATATCAACCAAATGAAAGAACCCCATCACAACATGGCTATCCGAAAATGGAAAGGCAAGGATAAAACCACTGTCACACTTGGAAAAATCCATGTCAATAAAAACAAAGAGTGCCAAATACACACATGCATATACTATGCATGCCAAAAATAACAAGGAAATCATACATGCAACTCGATACCTGCAAGTAATCCCGCTATAGCCGCTTGATCCAACTCTTGCTTGCTTAATCTTTGCTTCCCTTTGCTTTCTTTTCCTTCTTTTACCTTCCTTTCTCCAATGTGAGAGTGCTCCAATAATGCTCTAAGTGTGGAATAGTATGAGAGCGAGAGAATAGAGAGAGAGCTCCAAAAATGAACTAAAAAAAGGTTGTGAACTGATCCTCAGAAGCCTATTTATCAATGAGGCCTATATTTTCTTCAATTTCCATTATTTTCCTTCAATTTCCTCCTTACATACAACCTGTGGCCTTTTACTTTCATTTTCTCCTAATTTCCTTTATTTCCATAAATAAATGGCAATTAATTCCTCTTTGCCTTTTCAAAGCCTTTGCCATTGCCTTTGCCAATTTCCCCTTAACCATAATAAACCAAATGAACACCCACCAGTATGTTTTTCCCAAAATTCAACTTGGAATACTTGTCTCGTGACCTTGGTCTTATTTTTGCCTTTATTAACTTTATTACATGGATTTTTATCCAAGGTTGTTACATAAAACTTCTAATAATTTAGATTCTATATTAACTCTTTCATCCACTTACATGGAAAAAAGGTATAGCTTAAGTTTGCTTGGCATGAAGGGGCCATGTATCCTTATGGTGACCCACATACCTCCTTCATGCACTAACCCTTGAGTCTTAATAAAACAAAGATTAATTAATAATCAAGGGGCATACTTATGGTCGTAAGGACTTCGTGTTAAGTCACTTACTAAGGTCCTTTTCCTTAGCCTACTTAATCCCCCTTGTCTTTCACCTCTTATGATTTACAACCCCCATTATTTTGTCCTTATCTTCTACAACCTATAAGGTATACACATATATTTTTATCATTAAATGTACGATCTTATATATTACATCATTCAACTTTTAGCCATTCATCATATGCATACACAATACTAAACTAGGGATCAAAAGTGGGGTATTACATGCAATATGCAACGGGGGCTATCCTCTTGTTGTAGTTAGGGTTTCCATGGCCATTGCCACTTCATCTATGTGCAAAGAAGTTGCACCATTGTAGAGACTACAAATCCTAAGCACCATTACTTCATCTTTGCGTCGAACCAGTAACAACCCTGGTGAAAATTCCATGTAAAAATATATAAATACCACAGATGATGGGACACATATTCCAAGTTGAATGGTGGGTAGGACATCCTAGTGTGTGTTCATTTGGTTATTTATGGCTAAGGAAATTGGCAAAGACAATGGCTAAGGCATTAAAGAGGCAAGAAGCTATTTTAACACATTTATTTATGAAAATAATGGAAATTGGGAGAAAAGGAAAGTATCACATATTGCATGTGCGAAGTAAATTGAAGGAAAATAATCGAAAATGAAGAAAATAGAGGCCTCATTAATAAAAAGTCTTTTGAGGATTAGTTGGCAAATTTCTTCCTTTTAGTGTGATCCTTTTGATCAGTTTAGCTTTGGAGCTCTCTCATTATTCTCTCTCTTTCTAATACTCTTGGACACTTAGAGTTTTCTTGGAGCACTTTGGCATTGGAGAAAGAAAGGAAAGAAGGAAAGAGGAAGCAAAGATCAAGCAAGGAAAGGTAGGATTAAGCAGTGACAACAAGCTTCATTGCAAGTATCAACTTGCATGTGTATTTTCCTTGCTAGATTTGGCATGCATGGGATTGCATGTGTTTCTTTTCTACCATGGCATGGATTTTGTCAGGTGTGATAGTATTATTAGCCTATCCTTGTCATTTCCTAATATATTTGATGAGATAGATTCTCTCATGTGGTTTATGTGGGATGGCTAGATTGGATTTGAAGCTGAGTGGGATGGATCTTCGAATTGAAAAACACATGGTGGTAGTGGTCCTTGAACCAAACTGAGGATGCATGAAGCCACTAGCTTAGTAACCCCTGAACCACACTGTGGGTTGCGATAAAGCCAAATTGTGTGCCTTGATGGGCCTAGGAATCCTTTTCGGTGAATGGCGGGATATACGATAAAGCAAAGAGGTGGCTTTCCTCTCCATTGGGCCTAGTGATTCTGGGATGGAATGCATGGTAAAGCCTAGAGAGTATGTCTTGGTGTAGGGCCTATTGATCCCTGGATCGGACTACAGATGCATGGTAAAGCTTGAGAGACTAGGAGGCACTCAAAATCCTCACGGTGTAGGCTGAGAACTCTGATGGCATCCACATTGATTGGTGTTTTTTGATGTGTTCTATGAGTCCCACATTCATGCTTGGAATACGGCACGGGGGTGATTGGCTGAAGAGAGATTTGGCTCAACCAATCTATGGTCAGGTGGAACGTGGTAGTCCCATCACTGATTGGTTCATTGCATTTATTAATGAGAAATTCATTCCCTTTATTTTCATGTGCAAATGTACTGATGTATATATGGATTTTGATAGCTGATATGTCCATTGTATTTTTGTTCCTATTATGTTGGTTATACGTACCTTTTTTTGATAGCAACTATGTATGGTTCTCAACATGTTTTTAATTGTATTTTAATGGATAATGCATATATGATCTAATAAATAATAAGGCATAAAATGACATGAGGAAACAATGGTTCATGGCGATTCTCAGACAAGTATGAGATCCCTACACTTAATTCTTTTGTTTACACCTGTAGGTTACATGTTGATGATATGTTTGATGAAATGTTTGTCATGGATAGTAGGGGTTTGGTTATGGTGTTGTTTAGCTTATTTCTTTTTCATACTTGTTTCCTTGTATTCTTACCAATTTTAAGTGATCATTCCATTCTGGGCAGTGTCCCGGGCATTGGGCCGAAAAGGTGGCTCAAATATCGGAATGCTAGCAAACATAGCGTTAGTTTAGAGAATAACTCGCCTGGGCAGTGTCTATGGAGCATTACTCTGCCCTAAGATTCTCAAACAGCAGTAGGACCCAGGGACAGGCTATTTGAGTGTCTAACTTGTCTCCTAAAGGTTCTGTGGATGATTTTGGTTGAATGTGTGTGATGTTTCATCGATTCCACGTCCTTAAGGTCACCTAGGAGGTCGAATCTGATCATAGTAGTCTCTCGTCTCATGTTTACCCCAGTTGGCATGATTGCTTGGGTAGATGTGGGAGGAGGGTGTTACAGAGTGGTATAAGAGCATGGTTCAACTCTTGGACTAGATGGGATAAATGTGTTAGTCATGCATTCATGTTAGTTGCATGTGTGTCTTTTATACTTGCATTTCATGTGCTTGTTGCATTAAATTGATGATTGATTATGGTTGTAGTATGGTTGTTATCGAGAATTTGATATTGATTTCGTGAAATATATTTGTCATGAGTATGTGACTAGTTGTATATGGATTATATGTCGCTTATATGTTGATTTTATGTTGTCTACTTACATCCTCGTATGTTAGGTTACATTCTTTAATATTTCAATTACGTGTATCAGTACTATAGGTTGATTGCAAGAATTTATCAGTTATGTTTGACTACATGCAGTTATGCGTAGGTGTAGTTGATTTGGCATTTCTTATGCATATTGTTGGTTGCATATGGAAATGTGTACAATGGAGTAATGGTTGTTTTCATGCATGAGGTCATGGTTTTTGTAGTTGATATGGTCATGCATTGATGAATGGTGTATACATGGTTTTGTACTCATGTGTTATATGTATATATGCAGTTGTTATGCATGTATGGTCTTAGTTATAGTTATGCATACATAGTAGGTCAAACATGCCTTGTGAAGTCATTGTATGCAATTTAGGTCATCACGATGATATTGGTATTTTATGATGCTAATGTGTTGGCTAAGATAGGGCAGGAGATGCAGATCATCATAATGAGGTTGTAGCATTGGACTTTGGGATAAGAGCATATCGTCATATAGGTATTGTATGTTTGGCATGCATGTATGTAGGTTAAGAATTGTTATATGCATTATGGTTATATACATTAGGTTTACGTACATGTATTTTGATGTTATGGTTTCATTCAAGATAGATTTTAGTTGACTAGTGTAGCTATATGCACATGTGTCAGATAGTCAAGAATGATAATAACTTGTAGTTGTATGCATTGATATTGTTGTTTTATATTAGACAACCTGATGATTATGTTATATGTCACTGATGAGTATGTTATAGGTTAACTTGCTGATTGTTATATGAAAGTTAGCTTGATGATTTGATTTTATGTTGTTGATGAGCATAATATATAGCTTATTGTTGTTATATGCTATTAACTTGATGATTAGGGTTATTTAATTGAGATCTTGATGTTATATGTATTGTGTTAACCTGGTTTGACCTATGCAGATGGTTATGGTTACGATATTCAGGTATGAACCGACATATTGGTGATATGGTGTAGTACTAATCTAGATTGATCATACATATGTGATTGTTATGCATGAACGACAAATGCTTATGAGTTTATGATGTAAACATATTAGTTAGTTACTATTATAGATATAATGATCATACTTGTGTTTGAACTGATATGTTGTGAAGTTATATTGTGCTAATATGGATTGATTGTGCATACAAGATAGTCTCCCCTGAGATACATTAAGGTATGAGATCGCTTATGTCGTATATTTGGTGCTTGGTTGTTTGATTATGTCATTTAGTTAATTTATTCAACATGGTATGTTGCAAGTTGGTTGAATGTTTTATGAATTGCATAATATGAGTATGCATTCAAATGGTTTTGTTTTAAGATGATTGTACTAACATATATGTGTTGAGACAATTGATATGTATTTGAATGTAGTTGATAATTTTATCATTATGGTTAATGACTATGGACCATGACATGATTGTAGTCTTGCTAAATGTTGATTTCAAATTGATAGATATGATTGTCTTGATATTTGGAACATGTGGTTGACATGTGTGCGAAGGTAGTTGCGGGAAACATGTTTGGCATTAGCATGAGAAGGTAATAGTTGATGTGTTTATATCACTAACAATTGGGTGATGTGATAGTGCAGAGTAACACTCAATTGCAACAAGGAAAAGGTCAAAGAAAGAAATTGGGAAAGAATTCCTTTGCTGTGTTTGGAAACCCTAGTTCCAACAAATGAGTGCCTCGCATACAAGAAGTCTTCTCAACCTTGATTTTGTCTGCCATTATGTGGATATGTGCTAGATCCATGAAAATGTACTTGACAATTATATTAGTTTGTCTTTATTTACAGGTGGATTTGTCAAAGGATTCGAGTCCCTTGAGAGATGGCGTGGATGTGTTCAGTTGCAAGGCAGCGTGCTTGACACAACAAGATGAGGTAACTAGTGTATTGTTATGTTTATTTATGCACTAACCATTGTGTGTTAACGACAACATGATGCAGGGGACTGCATGGAAATAGAGGTTGCCATGGAATCTTGAAGAGGACTCGAGTTGAGCTTTCCTTGGGAACCATGTGGATTGAGTCACGGTGTTTGTTTTTAGTCTTGCCATTTTGGTATTTTGTTATTTACTTGCACTTGATTTGCAGTTTTGTTGTGTCTAGTGCACAATCATGCCACTTTGTTGTAGAGTCATGTTTTTATTGGTTTTCATGGTTTTCTTCTTGTTTGTTTCTTGTTTTGCCTTTTAGGTTTTGAGTCTAGGGAATTAGTTGGGAAAGAGGAAAGTTAATGTAGCTTGAGGAGAGCTATGTGGTACTCGATAGGTGATGTAAGACTCATATGAAGCTTTGTGCATGAGTAAGCACAACGAAAGGTAAGACTATGACTGTCAGTTGGATTGTTTGGGTCCATTGTGGTAAATGGACGATGGCGGTACAAACATGAGAAAGCTAACCAAAAAGGTAGAGTAAATGGATCTGATGCGTCAGATGCCTTGGCTATGTTGGTAACTATTGTTCTCAATATCGTGCATGTTGTGCATGAATAAAAGAATTTATCTTAACCTTGACCTTGATCTCTGGTAATTATTTTATGATAATGATTATGTTGATGTTTATATATGTATACATGTATGTATGTATGTCATTATCTGACAGGATCATGATTTTTTATGCTAACGTTTATATATGTATGTACGTATTGGTGTCATTGTTTGGCAAGGTCATTAGAGATCATTATGTGGAGGAATGATTGCTTATGCAGGTGAATGGCATGAATAGGTTCTTGGTCTTACGAGGAATCAATTGGGAAGAGTAGTCATGAAAAATATATGAGGTCAATATTATGTGACTATGAACCTATATTATATGCTTGTATTATGCCTATGCTTATGTTATGGACAAGTTATACCGAGGGATACATCAAAAAAGTGAAAAAGTGTGGTATGTGACATGTTAGTATAAGCATGGATAAGAAAAGGGAAGCAAGGTTTCTTGGTAAGGACAATGTGGTTTGGGTGTGTGGTACTATTGTTGTGCATATGTTGTATATGTTGTACATGTTGCATCTATGATGTGTGCACATGTGGTGTGGTGTATATATAGTGTGTGTACATGTTGTTTATGCAATGTTATGTACATGATGGTACAAATAGTGTTGTATGCATGTTACATATTCAATACTGGGTATAGATGGTGTTATGTACATGTTGGATATATGGTATTGTGTGCATATTGTACTGTGTGGATGATGGATATGCGGTGTTGTGCACATATGGTGTTGTGCACATGTCGGATATGCAGTGTTGTGTACATATGATGTTATGTACATGTTGGATATGCAGTGCTATGTACAAGTGGTGTTGCTTGCATGTGGTACATTGGTACTATGTACATATGGTGTGGTGTGCATGATTGTACAAGTGGTGTCGTGTGCGTGTGGTGTTCTGTACATGTTTTACAAGTGGCGTTGTGTGCGTGTGTTGCTATGTACATGTCGTGTCGCGTACATGTTGTGCGTGTGGTACTATGTACATGTGGTATTATGTATGCATTGTACAGTGGTGTAGTGTACATGCGGCATTGTGTAGGTGGTTCCATGTACATGTGATGTTGTGCACACATTGTGCAAGTAGTGTAGTGTACCGGTGGTATCGTGTACATCTTGTACATATGGTACTGGTGTACGTGTGGTATTGTGTGCATGCCATACATGTTGTGTTGCGGGCAGGCGACATGATGTATGTGCATTGTGTAGGTGCATGTATTGTGTTATGCACTGGGTGTAGGTGTATGAGTTATGTTGTACATCGAGTATAGGTGCATGAGTAGTGTTGTATACTGGGTGTAAGTGTATGCATTTTGTGGTATTGTACATGGTGTGAAGATGTATGTCTTCTGATGTACATTGTGCATGTATACGTACATACATTGGGTGTAGGTGTATGTGTTGTATGTTAGGTATAGGTGCATGTGTCGCATGGTGTTGTATGGCATGTGTGGTTGTATGCGTGTGATGCACACTATGCGTATGCGCACATGGTGGAGGAGAAGGCACTGGGTGTTTGTTGGGTGTGGCAACCGATCCGATGTGTGTACAAAATAACAAAGGCAAAACTAAGGAGCGATGAAGCATAAGTATCGGTAATGTATTTCAGTTTTACTATGCATATGATTTGTGATTCTAGTCTATAATGATTTCATGTGAATTATGATTCTGGTTTATGATGGTTACATGTGATTTATGATTTTGATTGGTCAAATATGCTAGTTTGACTTGTGTTAGGAAGCGAACAAGATTGCAAATGTACCTTATTAATGAGCTACTAATGAGGTATGATGTGAATTAATTTCAAATTATTTAAATCCAATGGAATTTGTGTGCATGGTATAGGAATGCATGAAATGCTCGGTTGGGTGATTGAAATCGACTACAAGAATTAGCAGTGTCAGCAAAAGGAATTGGAAAATGCAGCAGTATGCTAGTAAAGAACTTCAAGAACAGGTCCATTGTGGGACACTGGTACCCAATAGTGTCCATTGATTTCCATGAACATGCTATGACCGATATGATGATTTGAGGCAAGGATATATGCCTTGGTTTTTGTATCTTCCGATATGAGGAAGCCTTGCCTAGGGATGGACTACCCAGGATGGGAGTGCTAGCAGAACTTGGAAGGCGAGTGACTGCACAGAAGGGGTGACCAGATTGCCAAGGGACTGTGTAGTAGAGAAGGGAAGGTCACGGATGGATTTGTGTTGGTCATTAGCATTTCCAGATGGAATCAGATGCACATTGGGAGTGCGCCCTGGAACAATGAGTCGGTAACTATTCGTTGAGAGGACAAGTGGCACGGGATTATAGTAATGGACATTGGATGCAGATTTGACTTTGCAGTGGATTCTGGACTTCCTGCGAAGGAGGTGGATCTGGGTATTACTTTGAGGGTGGAGGTGTGAGCCCCTAGATTCCCTTGTTGCGGATGCAGGCATCATATTTTTTATTTGTTGGTTGAGAAAATGTGCATATGTGCATATGTGGTTATTGTAAATGTCGTAATGAGTGATGTTATAAAGCTCCACTATGTGGTATGCTGTCATGTTGTCATGATGTTTTGATTTTGAGTAAGTCTTTCCTTGTAAATACTGCAATGAGATGTGTTATAAAGCTCCATGGGTAGTATGTTTTGTTTTCAGCAGTCATGTTGGTTATAGGTGTGATTGAACACCGAGGACAGTGTTCCCCCAAGGGGGAGGGTTCTATAACAACCCTGGTGAAAATTCCATGTAAAAATATATAAATATCACGAATGATGGGACATGTATTCCAAGATGAATGGTGGGAAGGACATCCTAGTGTCTGTTCATTTGGTTGTTTATGGCTAAGGCATTAAAGAGGCAAAAAGGTATTTTGGCACATTTATTTATGAAAATAATGGAAATTGGTAGAAAAGGAAGGTGAAAGGTCACAGGTTGCATGTAAGGAGGAAATTGAAGGAAAATAATGGAAAATGAAGAAAATAGAGGCCTCATTAATAAAAAGGCTTCTGAGGATCAGTTGGAAAGTTTCTTACTTTCAGTGTGAGCCTTTTGATCAGTTTAGCTTTGGAGCTCTCTCAATTCTCCCTCTTCCTCATACTCTTGGACACTTAGAATTTTCTTGGAGCACTTTGGCATTGGAGAAAGAAAGGCAAAGAAGGCAAGAGGAAGCAAATATCAAGCAAGGAAAGGCAAGATCAAGTAGCTACAACAAGATTCATTGCTAGTATCAACTTGCATGCATATTTTCCTTGCTAGATTTGGCATGCATGAGATTGCATGTGTTTCTTTTCTACCATGGCATGGGTTTTGCCAGGTGTGACAGTATTATTAGCCTAGCCTTGCCATTTCCTGATAGCTTTGATGAGATGGGTTCTCTTGTGCGGTTTGTGTGGGATGACTGGATTGGATTCGAAGCTGAGTAGGGTGGACATCCAAATTGAAAAACACATGGTGGGTCCCTAAACCAGACTAAGGATGCACGAAGACATTGGCCTAGTAACCCCTAAACCAGACTGTGGGTTGTGGTGAAGCCAGATTGTGTGCCTCGGTGGGCCTAGGAATCCTTGTCGGTGAATGGTGGGATATATGGTAAAGCCAAGAGGTGGATTTCCTCTCCATTGGGTCTAGTGATTCCAGGATGGAATGCATGGTAAAGCCTAGAGAGTATGTCTTGGTGTAGGGCCTAGTGATCCCTAGATCGGAATGCGGATGCACGGTAAAGCTTGAGAGACTAGGAGGCACTCAAAATCCTCACGGTGTAGGCTAATAACTCTGATGGCATCCACATTGATTGGTATTTTTTGATGTGTTCTATGAGTCCCACATTCATGCTTGGAATATGGCACGAGGGTGATTGGCTGAAGAGAGATTTGGCTCAACCAATCTATGGTCAGGTGGAACATGGTAGTCCCATCACCGATTGGTTCATTGCATTTATTAATAAGAAATTCATTCCCTTGATTTTCACGCGAAAATGTACTAATGTATATATGGATTTTGATGGCTGATATGTCCATTGTATTTTTGTTCCTATTATGCTGGTTATACGTACCTTTTTTTGATAGCAACTACGTATGGTTCTCAACATGTTTTTACTTGTATTTGAATGGATAATGTATATATGATATAATAAATAATAAGGCAGAAAATGACATTAGGAAAAAATGGTTCATGGTGATTCTCAGATAAGTATGAGATCCCTACACTTAATTTTTTTGTTTACACCTGTAGGTTACATGTTTATGATATGTTTAGTGAAATGTTTGTCATGGCTAGTAGGGGTTTGGTTATGGTCTTGTTCAGCTTATTGCTTTTGCATCCTTGTTTCCTGGGATTCTTACCAATTTTAAGTGAACATTCCATTCTGGGCAGTGTCCCGGGATCTGGGTCGAAAAGGTGGCTCAAATCCTAGAATGCTAGCAAACATAGCATTAGTTTAGAGACTAACTCGCATGGGCAGTGTTTGGGGAGCGTTTTAACGTGCCTTAGAAGTGACTAGGGAGTGTTTTAACTCACTTGTGCATTGTCTGGGGAGTGTTACTCTGCCCTAAGTATCTTAAACAGCAGTACGACCTAGGGACATGTTGTCTGAGTGGCTGACTTGTCTCCTAAAGGTTTTGTGGATGATGTTGGATGACTGTGTGTGATGTTTCGTCGATTCCACTTCCTTAAGGTCACCTAGGAGGTCGAATCTGATCATAGTAGCCTCTCATCTCATGTTTACCTTGGTTGGCATGGTTTCTTGGGTATATGTGGGAGGAGGGTGTTACTGAACCAATATATAGTTTATAGATTCACATTTCGTTCATGTCAATGTGAATTTTTATTGTAGATGTGCTTGTTTTCCATTGCCTCTTTAGGATTTCTTTGCTAAAGGGGGCTTCTTTGCTTATGCATAGTTTGTTTGCTTCAAAGGTTGAATTCTCTACTATAGGGGGGTTCTTTTCCCTTACACAACTCCTTCCTTTCAAAGTATAACTTCAGAATGGGTGCTACTCCCTCCTCTAATGCGGATGCCCTCTTCAGATTTGATTTTGGGGAAAAGTTCAGCTCTCAAAATTACAAACGTACCAAAAAGGAAAATGTCATTCCCAAATTAAATGTAGGGTCCACGGTGAAAAATTCAAGCATCAATATTTTGAAGCAGAAGGGATTCATTTACTAGGATTTGGCCTAGTCTAAAGTCTGTAATTTAATTGGACTACTAAGAATTGGGGGGATCTAGATCTTGCTTCCATGTTTTATTGTGGCAAATGTTTTTATATTTTTAATTTTCAAAGAAAATAAGCTAGGGACCAAATCTCTAGACTCAACCCTTACTTCATGGGTTCCACAAGAGTGTTTCTAACCCACTAGAACCTTGACTTCAATATGGACATGGAAATTTCTTCTACCCTTGTTTGGTTTTGAATTCTGCACCTCCCCATTTCCTTATGGGATGAGGATATTGTCAAAGCAATCAGAAATAAGCTAGTTCGATGTATAACCCATCTAGAGCCTAAATGTAATATTTTCAATTGTACTATAATTTGCTTGGAAATATATTTTGATAAGAGACCCACTAGAACCTTGACTTCAATATGGACATGGAAATTTCTTCTACCCTTGTTTGGTTTTGAATTCTGCACCTCCCCATTTCCTTATGGGATGAGGATATTGTCAAAGCAATCAGAAATAAGCTAGTTCGATGTATAACCCATCTAGAGCCTAAATGTAATATTTTCAATTGTACTATAATTTGCTTGGAAATATATTTTGATAAGAGACCCACTAGAACCTTGACTTCAATATGGACATGGAAATTTCTTCTACCCTTGTTTGGTTTTGAATTCTGCACCTCCCCATTTCCTTATGGGATGAGGATATTGTCAAAGCAATCAGAAATAAGCTAGTTCGATGTATAACCCATCTAGAGCCTAAATGTAATATTTTCAATTGTACTATAATTTGCTTGGAAATATATTTTGATAAGAGATTTTTTATTTTTATTTTTATTTTATTTTTTTTTTTTTTTTTTTGGTTCCCTGCTGCAACTGGCTGCTACATCCACAGGAACGGATCACGGCAGTTCCCCGAAGGGAACTGCTCGTCGGCTTTTTCTATGCTAAGCCTGGCCCCAAGGGCGTCGAGGAGATTTGACCCCGTGACCTCCCATTAGCGAGGTACTTAGCAACGGGAACTCGACCATTTGAGCTATCCCTTGGGGTTATTTTGATAAGAGATTACCTAAGGAAATTCAACATAATTTGGATGATTGAGTCACCTTAAATCTCTTAATTATGAGCATGTTCCTTTCAAGTGTAACACTTTCCATGAGTATGGGCACATTGTAAAAAATTGTCCAAACATAAAAGATCCTTCGACATCTTCTTATCCAACCCCAACTCCTCAAAATAATGATGAGCAATGTTTCAAACAAGTTTCTATAAAGAAAAATAATCATTCCCCAAGAGGGTATCAACCTTCCTCCAAGCCTAGATCTTGCTAAAATACTCTCTCCAATAATAAATTTGGATCTCTACATTCATAGGAGGATATAGAAAAGGTTCAATATCTCAATTGTAAAAGGTTATCATTAGATCTAGTTCTTTTTTAGAACATTGATCATCCAAAAGTGAATGTAAGTTGTGTAAATATTACTTTGAAATATTCACAAGTTAAGGCCTAGGTTTTAGAAAAAGAAGATTCATTCGCTAAAAAGGAGAAAGAGGATAAAAGTGACTATGCCTCTTCCTCTCCTTCCTTTTCAGAAATGTTAATGAGAAATTTGTGCTCCTCCCCTCCATTGACAAGAAGAAGAAAATTCCATAAAGAAAGAAACTCTAGTTCCTAGACTACTCCAAGCTCCTTTGGTTTTACTGAGGGGATCATTCTGATAAAACCTTGATCATACTCTTTTTTTGTATTAATTTATGCAAGAAATTTGTAAGAATATATTCTTGTACTCGGGAAGTAATAATGTTAATATTTGGTAGATTTAGATTTGGATCTATTCCTTAATTCATTTTGATGGGGGAAGGGTTGCTTTTTGCTTGTTGTCCTTAGGTTGGCCCTTAGAAATTTTGTAATATTGATGTAAATGTTGTGAACCCAATCGCAAATTTTGAATCATTAATATAAATTTCTTGTTCTAGTTATTAACAAAAAAAAAGTGGGATATCACATGATTTGGCTGTTAGTTTGAGCTATGGGTATAGTTGGTCCTAGATCTTTCTTGGTAAAATTCCAAAACTTATAAAAATTTTCGTTCAGAGTCAAGAAAACCCATGGTGACAACAATAAATATTTTCTATGTATCCTTTACAACAAATTTATTTGGTTGAAATCCAACCTTCTTGCTAGTTTGAGTTAGTTGGGGTACATATAACAAATTGGCACTCAAACTAGGTACATGATACACATTAGAGATCACACCATTCTCACATTCAATTTTTCCACAACCAACAATAATTAGTGCATAATAATCTAGTACAAAGATTTATTTATTTGTATCTTCATATAATGAAGAAAATATAGAAGTAACTTCAGCCATACGATGAGTGCAATTAGGATTAGCTATCCATTTACTTAAAGAAGTATGAGCATGCAAGGCCCGAAGCACTAACATATAGTTATCTACATCATCTTTTGAAGTTTGGTGTTGTGGGTCTATTGATTGGTATTCCAACTTACACATCTCCTTCAATCTTCTTCATTTCATCATCTAAGCCCTTGGTTTTTTTCCAACAAGATTTCTCCATATGTCCCAATTTCACGTAATAACAATAAGTCTTCTTCTTTCTACCTTTCTTAGCCAAAGTTTGATCATTGTGCTTCTTCTTAATAATCTAGTTCATGCAATCACATTCTTTCTCTTGATGATATTACCAACCTCTTTCTCTATAATTCACTTTTACCCTTCAACAAATGAGCTTGTTGCTTGAAATCAAGTTTCTCTTCATCAAGCAATTTCTCCATTGCCCTAATAAAAATCCATACAAAGAATCAAAGTAATAATACCCACCATCATATTTTGTAGAGTTCTAAATGGCATGGAATGTTGAACAAAAAACATCATAGGGTGTCTTCATATTCATAAGGATTACCTCTATGAGATGACCATCTTTTTTTGAAAGATCCTTTTTCGCATTCATCAAATTTTCACGAAAGTTCCTTCATACAAGCGAAGTAATCTTCCATCCTTTCAAAAGAGAGAGGATCCAGAGAATCAACTATTTCATATCCCAACTTTCAGTTATTCTATCAAATAAAGTCTTCAATTTCTTCCAAACATCATTCAAATAATTGATCTTGCTTATAAAATTGAATCTCCATAGATATGTAGGTTGTTATTACTCCTACAACTTCACCTTTCTTCTCTTCAATCATAAATTTCCTTTTGTCATCCTGCAAATTTGGAGTTGCAGTGTTTTATAGATTACTAGAATGTTTTATTCTTCAACAATGCTTCCATATTTTGTGTATATATTCCATAATTAATGCAATTAAGAACTTGATATTCTTGCTTGGAACTCATATTGTTGATCTATAAATCTAATCTCAAATTTAGTACAAGTCAAAACCCAAAATAAATCTACTAGATAGGTCCCACTCATTAGGAGTGTAATGTGTTGCCTCTAAATAACTTGTAGAAAATAGGCTATATCTCAAGCTACTAGTTTTGATATCATGTTTTAGAACCATAGAATAGGAAGATTAGAGAGTTAGTATTCTAAGAGAGAAGTGGTGTCTAAAAACACAATGACAACACTTAAACATAATCAAGCATTGCTCAACATATATAGAATTGTAACAAAAAAATATATGGTTATACATAATACATACTACACATGTTCATATGTCACTTACACCCCCATATTAGATCAACCCATAAGGTTGTATTACATAGCACCAAGATGTGTGACCAACTCCCTTGAAGTTAGGAAGTCAAGATCCACATAGATTGTGTGCATGCACAAAAAATTCCTTAATCTTTTCCTCATTCTACACACTAGTTGATTTCTTTTGTTTAATTTCCTAACTAATAAAATGCTCAGTCAACCGCTTGGTGGACCATTTAGTCAATTCTCCTAGTTAATCATGAAATTTCAATCAATTGTATCTAGTAGGTATAGAGGTGTGATGAACTTGCATATGTTGTTATTATACCAAATCTAGGTTTTCTTTTATCTATTTAACATTTGCACTATATGAAAATATCCTTATCATCAAGAGTTTCAACCATGTTACAGTCCCAATAATGAAGCCAATTGACTTCCACTTGACTTCAAGCAAGTTTTCGTGCATCCACAACTAAGAAACTACCCTTTACACTATTAGAAACATTTTAAGTGCCAACAGTAAGTGAAACCATAAATGCCATAAACATAAAAAAATTAAACCTAACATCAACAAACCATGAGAAAATAATTTTGTATAAGCATTAGTTACATACATCGGAATCATACTTCATGGTTTCCATTTCTCATGGAGAGCTCATCCAATGTCATGGGTACTTCAAGACTATCCAATCTAAACAAAAATGAATAAATGTCTTACAACCAAGTCCAATCTCATACATGTATGCTACCTCTCAAATACATAAGTTGACTCTCCTTATGTCCCACGAGGAAACATGATTGACTCTCCTTATGTCCCACTGAAGGAGACATGCCTAAGAAATGAAAAAAATGGCCACATCACCAAAAATATCACATTAAAAAGAACTTGCCAATTAATAACCCACTTAGTAATGTGTACAACATCTTTTCATCACACTAATACTAGATACAAAGCAAAAGTCTAAATATTCTATGATTTGGAGCTTTTTCCAACAATCATCATCAAAATTTGACTATGTGATTTTTGGTGAAATTGTGATTTTTCATTGCTAAAATTGTAGTTTTGAATGTATAAATGGGTTCATTGCCCTGTAAAATCCCTTTTTCAGTTGGATAGTGCAATCTCATCAATTGATGCTCCGTGGGTCTATGTTTCTCTTCCTTACTTTAAAGCTTTGTGATCAATGCCTCTTTGTGGAAAGACAAATTGAGTTCCTTTAGGAAGATGGGTAAAACTTGTTTAATGCATAAATAAGACTACTTTTTTGAAATTTTTGATGATAATTGTATTTGATGTTTCACTACTATAGGTCACAGTCTATGATTTTTTAGAAGAAAAACTTTGGAGCTGTAGGTGACAAACTTTTGACTAAAACTACATGCTTGTAAATATAGATCTTGAATGCTCTCTCAACATCTACCATTGTAGTTTTAGTTTTATAAATAAAATAGCTAGATTTATATTTTATTTTTATTTTTTCCGTAAATAAAAAAAGAAGCAAAAAAAAAACTTTTACATGCTCGGTGTTACTACCTTCATTAGAGTTTGATAGCATGATAGTCAATATCTTATTGTCCTCCCAAACCATTGAACACTCCAAATTCATTTTGTAGCTTGGGAGTTTGAATCCAATCATTAAAAGTAAGATGATTATGTGTGTAAAGTGATCTTTAGCCTTTTGTTCCAATTGTAATTGTATCAACAAGGGTAGTGAACAAGATTTTTCGTCCACTAGAGAGTAGGTGGCATGTGATGACCTAGGAACATCATTCCCTATGATTACTAGAAGCCTACTTAGAGTTGGCCTTGAAATCCCCTAATTAGTCAATGGCTCCTTTAGAACATGTGCAAAATTATTTTTCTAAGAAGACTATTTTACATCTTGAATCCAACCAACATTATTACTATCTAATAGGGCATTTTCTTCTCAGGCTTGTGGAATAGTAATGTTTAGAAGTGACAATGAGTCAAGCTTGACCATAAGGTGATAGTCCCTATTTTTGATGTTAGGGATTTAGTATCAAAAGCATTATTTAGAAGAATTTTGTATATCATACATTGATATAACAATCTATTCCCAATTTGAATGTACAAAATTCTTTCAAAACCTTGGTAGGGTAACTCTAATATAGACCTACTTTCATGGCATGAGGTTGAAGAACTTGGTTGGTTCATGATATTTAAACCTCCCATTCGGTGATGTTACATGCCCCAAATCCCAAAATTGCATTGAGAAACTTGGGAATTCAATAAAGACAACGCACCAAAGTTGAGTAACTTAGTAAGTAGAGAAACTTTTCTCTTAGGGGGACAATACACCAAGGGTATTGAATCATATCAAAGGGTTGCAAGCAATAAAGGAAACATAATTATCTTTGTTTTGGAAATCAATCAAACAAACAAATAAAACCTTTGAAAAGGTGTTTGTGGTTGTATAGAGCAAATCGTGTGGCTCCTAGACTTCCTTAACCCAAGTATTTCTAATGGGCTATGATGGAATATAACCTAGAAACTATCTATGTAGTTTGTGCTATTTAAGGTAGTTATAAACTCAACTGCACTCCTCCAAACAAATTTATACATAACATTCATTGTGAGGGATATTATTATCTCGTTTTTGAGCATGAACTTTTTTGATGCTTTTGGTGGAATCATGACCATTATCGCCCCTCTTTGGATAACTAAAACTTTTAAATTTCAAATTTAATAAACTCACCATATATTAAGAAGTAACCATATTAAAGCTCATATCCTTTTTCATGCAATAAAAACCACTTAAAACCACCTCATAATGAAAAAACTCTTGAAAAGAAATATAACTTACTCTAACTTTAAATATAATACATTAAAAATTATTATTATTAATATTTACAAACTTTAACTAACTATATAAATATTCACCACCCTTTAATTACCAATACAAACATTCTCAAACCTTAAAAACTTTAATTCCCATTACAATATAAACATACATTATACTTTTGCTTCACTTCATTATCTACTCACACTACTTTTGCTTCACTTCATTATCTACTCACACTACTTTTGCTTGAGCTCCCTATTAACACTTCTTACATGAACCTTTTTTCAATCCTTATCTTCTCTTAAAAACACACACTTTTTACATGAGCAATTTTTAAGTTAGCCATGATTTTTTTGGAAATTATAAGATGATAAACATAACCACAACAGGCTTACGGAAAGAAAACCTTTTCTTTTATCCATGGCAAACTCATACACGACTCTTTATTTCGCTTCCTACACACTCCACGATTCAACGTTGGTGTGTAGGCTGGCCTCCCCAAAACCACACAATAAACATCCACAGCCCTCCACTCACAACGCCACACTGAAATTTCAAGTTCGCGACTTGGCAAATTACGGAAGATTTGGATACGTCACCAAAAGGCGGTGATAATTGACATCACCTACTGGCATGAACCATCCATCCAACTACATGCATACTGCGTTGTTTATGCAGGAGGCCCGACTGCTCTGCTAATCATTCAAATATACCCAAGGAATTGAATTGGGCATAAAGCTCCATCACTATTTTCTCGGGTCAGAGTTTCATAACTCCTATGGCTCTCTTATTTAACAGTCATCCTTGTTTTTCCCTGGTAAAACATGAAGAATTTAACACATTAACTGCAATAAGAGTCAAAAGGAGAAATGTTATCAGAGCCGCCGCAAGTGACTTGTCCACCGTGGAAAAACAAACAATTAAGTTGGGAGCTTCAGAAGTAGAGGCCACTAAGCTTGGTATCGGCGCCTGGTCGTGGGGAGACACCACCTTCTGGAATGATTTCAAATGGGACGGTAGGCAATTTTATTGATTTTTTTTACAAATCTGTTTTCAGAATATTGTGCATGGGATTCGAATCTTATACCTGTATTTGCATGAAAGGGGAAATGACTATATGTAATCCTTTCAGACAGGAAATTGAAAGCAGCCAATGCTGCATTCAACGCCAGCGTGGATGCTGGCATAACATTTTTTGACACGGCCGAGGTCTACGGTTCGAAGGTTGTCAAATGCTCTACATTCTAATGCATTTCATTTTTTCGATGTGCGAAATTGAAGTTTTGGTGTGAAGTTGACTGATTTGTTATTGTTGCAGCTGGCATTTGGCGCTGAGAATTCAGAAAGTCTGTTGGGAAGGTAACTTCACGAAATCCTTTGTGCTGCCCTGTAAAATAGATTAAGTTTAGCCCTTATTTAATTCTTTCAAGGCCATTTTGCAAATTTTGATCATTAAATTAATGGTGTATCAGAAGTTGTCATTTGCTCACAGCATTCTGTTCATGCCTTCTGTTAAGTTTGAAGTCAAGTAAACCTGTCTGAATTTTGCAAATTTCGCTGGTTTCTTAAATAGGCTGTCAAGGTATTCAATAATACATGAAGACGGATACATAGGTTGGATCTGGTAGCTATATAAGAATGCTTTTATTTATTTATTTACGGTGAGTGGGGACGTGTTATTTCATGGACCCCCACGAATTTCCAGTTAAAGCCAATACAAGAGTGCACTGAAAATGGAACTTGTTTTTATTGGGCTAAATCTCACCGTGTACCTATTATAAGAGTGCACTGAGAATTGAACCTGGATTGATTGGGTAAACCTCGCTGTCTACATATACAAGAGTACACTGAGAATTGAACCTGGATTAATTGTGGTAAACCTCACCTTCTATCTTTTGGCCCCAGTCCAACCAACTGCTAATTCTGTGGGAATGTTATGCCCATGGTTGGCCATAACCCATAACGGGCTTGTATGTGATCAGCAGCTTGCTTGCATGCTTTGAAACTGCCGACCATCTAGAATTGGTCCAGATGCTTGAATAATGTAGACTAAGAACTTAAGGTTAAGGTTACATGGAGGTGGAAAATTGTATAGAACTCAGTCAAATTAGTTGACTTTATCCTTAATAGAATTGCCTAACAGAATTCCTTGTCAAATGCACACAAAAAACATTTCAAAACAATGCTAGGCACCACCCCACCCAACCATGTACAAGACATCACTTTGCATGCATTATTAATCTTACAATAATTGAACTAGTTTTTCCCTTTAATCCAATTATCGTTGTAGCTTAGATGCCTCGCACTATAAGGTTGGTCAGGATGGAATTCTCAGTGATGAGGGTTTAAATGAGTAAGTATCATGGAGGACACAAATATTATTGGGAGAATTGGACGAGCCATGAAGACAAAAGAAATAACCCATTGGTGGTGGTTGAACTGAATGCATGTCGTGAAGGAATGCAACTAGGAGTTTTGGAAGGAGATGACTGAGAAAGGAAACAATGAAGTAAGGTTGTAGGAGTTGAAGAAGAAGGGCAAGTTGGCTAGTCAATGATTGTGATCAGAGGTTTCACATTGGAAGATAGTTCAACGAGGAATGGTAGTGAACAAACATCCATTGGGTCTAAAGGATAGAGCTATATTGCATGATGCATTGTTGTTGGAATACAAGCAGATTGGTTAGATCCCTTGTAGAATGAGGTTGTGTTCAGACAACCTCCAAAAGAACCAAGGATGGGGATGTTGAAGAGGATGGACGATTGGATGAGCCAGTGACAAATGTATTTCATCTATTTGAAGACGACACCCAATTAATGGACATGATACAACCAATTAGCATTGGAGTCAACATAGTATTGACCACACCCCTTTGCGTCTTAAATATATTAGGTGCCACAACATTCTATTCGTAATAGTTTAGTTTCAAGTAGTAGTCAATCTATTTTTGGAGGGAATATAGGTAAATTGGTAATAGTAGTAATTACAATACAAGTGTTGGAAGTGGTTAGCTCAACTACTTTTCACCAATGGTTTTGGGCATTTGGCTAGCCCCATGTTAGTAGGTGTTTAGTTTGAACACCCCTAGGTGAGGTACATAGGTTTTATGTCAAAGGGTTTACTAGGGAAGGCATCTATGAATGTGGGGAAGCTTTCCTTGGGTTTATCCTTGAGGTTTTCCTTGGAAAAATAAGTGTTGGAAGTGGGTGGATTGGAAATTGTAGTTTGTTTAGTAATCAACATTAACATTTATCAATCTCGCCAGTACAAGTGGCTTTGTTTTTATCAATAACCCTACTGGTAACATGGCAAGGGTACGAGGAGCATCAACATCGAGGCTACCTAGATTCTCAAGAAAAGGGGATGGGGATGCAAAGAAACACTAGTTTCTTTGTGGCATCATTTGGAATATCAAGGGAACAACTCCAAAACTGAACACTAAGATGGTGTAATTTCAAACCACTTTGAGAGGTCAAGGGTCGAAGTGGTACATGAAATTCATACAAAACACTCCTATGAGCATGGTAATGATTTGTGAACTGTTGTGAATATTCCACATGCCAATTCTTCAAAACAAATTTGATAAAAATAGACCGAAATCTATATTATGAGGGTTAATTTCCTTAGTTCTAGATTTATTAATTATTGTTTTTTGCTTATGCATGTAATAGATAAAATGCGGAAAATAGAGAAAAATAAAATACAATCACACACCAACCATTAGAACATAAGATATGCTCTTGGAAACCCTTACAGAAGAAAACCTAACAAGACGGTGGGGTTGCTTTGCTTCTTTTGTTTGGAATGAAAATAATACAAGTACAAAGGAGAAGGCACTATTTGTGGAGTTACCTAAGACCTGGGGCGTTTTTACCCACCACCCGTGGGTGATATCTATAGGATAATTTTTTTCTCCTAGATGGTCCCCAAGCGGCAGCCAGTAGCCCATTGCAGTCACCAGATAGCTTGATGTGCCACAATCTCCGCCATCTGAGCTAGCCATTATGCTCCCTCACCCATCTGTTATGATCGTATGTTTGAAGGTTGGCCTTCCAGCCCCGAAGATATAGACTTTCATTGTGTAGTTGGGTATTTTGGCTTACTTATCATGGACACTTTTGGGCATGGATTAGTGGGGGGATTCGGCAAAAAGAATGGGCTTGGTTTGTACTCTTGTATCCTTTGTCCAACTTGGTGGTTAATTTTGTATCCTAGTCCCGTGGGATCTCCTTTATTGGCCACTAGCTTTAGGAATGACACTACATGGGAAATCCCAATTTTGTTTGCGTGGTCACGTTTCCCGACACCACATGCATCACTTCCCTTCGCTCATTATAAACCCTTTCACCATATTTCCCATCCGGGTCCACATTTGTCCATTGGGTCCACAAGGAGTTAGCCTCCCCCTCCCCTTGTCCACACTTTTGGTTCGGCCTGGAATGATGCCTCGAAGGTTGATGCAGCTAAATAGAAAGTAAAAAGCGTAATTTGGCCACTCTCAATAGGAAATGTACCATAAAATGCAAAAGATGGCCGAGACATACAAATTTAGCATGTGGCCAAAAGCTAACATGAGTTTTACCCTCTATCATTATGGCCATCACCCTGGTTCCTAGGCTCCCTATATGAGCCCCCGACATCATTAAGGAACCCATGATTCCCAAACCTTGGTGGGCGATGAATTGCCCAACCTTAAGGGGGTATTCATTGCTACATCGTTCACATCATGCTCTCATCCCTTGGAGCCCCAAGCAGTATAAGAAAAATCAATAAAAGGAAAAAAGCATATGAAGAAGGGTGGAAAAACAAAGGTTGAGGTAACTCATGTACCATGATTTCTCCCTTCTACATTCATACACCCAAGTTTGGACTTCCCTCATCATGGCTACCCTTGTACTGTGGCATGTGGCATGGAGCCTTCCCTTGATGTTCCACTCCATTCCATCATTATATCACATGACACCTGCCACTTAAGGGATGTACCATGGACCTGTCAC
This sequence comes from Pinus taeda, assembly GCA_000404065.3. NCBI lineage: Eukaryota > Viridiplantae > Streptophyta > Pinopsida > Pinales > Pinaceae > Pinus > Pinus taeda. The sequence continues at coordinate 147,213 of APFE030997667.1, read as the reverse complement.
TCCCTTAGGGGTTGAAACCACTTAATTGGGTCCTTGATTAACTTGCTTCTTGAACTTGGAGACATTTGTATGTTCTAAAGCCCATTATGGAAGGGCATGCCATTGTGAAGTGTCCACTTGGTTCCATGATTTGTAAGCTCATTTACTCAATTGCACTGATGATTTGTTGTATTGGAAGGTGAGGAGACACATTAGATCTTATACAAGGTTGTAGGTGGGTCTTCGTCTTGGGGTTTGGTCTTCCTATACGGGGTCCAAGCCCTCCAGAGGGTCATATTGGCATTTGCAGGGTGAGGATAGAGAGTTATGGGCCTCCATTATAGTAGAGCGCAGATAGCCACATCATGGGATCCTTCAGCTCCACTCAATGCTAGCTCGTGTTCCATTTATTTGACGATGATGATGTGCCTGGACCACCTTGCCCAACCAGCTACACACTTGCACATGCAATTGGCAGTTGTTCCGGGGCCTAAATGAGGATGTGTCTCACCATGGGAGACAAAGGGAGGGCTTGCATCATTGTTCCAACCCATACAGATGGGATACATGCTTGCTTTATCCACTTGGAGACCCATGAGGATGTTTTTGTGCCCCCACTGCCACTTGGGAGCACCACAGGTCATTTGCTTGGAGATCAAGGGGCCACCTCCTTCATCACTATTTTTGGATCCCTTCCATCCATTTTGGCACATGTTGGACTTCACTAGGCCTTCGAACGACCCTCCTAGCTATTGTATTATCATTTTGGCTCTCCTAAGAGGCTTATTTTTCATGTTATGGAGCTATTTGGTGGGCTTGTCACCAATTAAGGTGTTATTTTTCACATTAGAGACACTTTTAGGGGTTTGTTAGGCTAATTAGACCCATTGAACTATTAGAGGCTCATATAAATACAAGCGAGGCCTCATTTGTAACTCATCATCACTTGGATTTGGATCATTGTTTCTTTTGGAATTTGGCTATAGCTATTGAAGGACGAATTGGAGATTCTTTAATGCATTTTGATGTTTGGGTTAATGCTATTCTATTTTGGAGTTTCTCTCTTGCAAATGCGATGGGTGGATATGCTTTTTCTGCCATGTAAGTTTCTCTTTTATGCGAATTTTTCATTATATGTTTAATGTATGGAGTACTGCATCATGATGCTGCTTGTGTTCTAAATTATGCTAAAATCTTGAATCACTTTGGTAGTTTTGACCTATTGCATGCGTTATTCATTGGGCAAGAAAAAGCGAATGTTCCTAGTGGTTGTCTTTGGAAACCTAACCCTAAAACTCCATTATTTGACAAGTCGAAGTATAAATCCTGGTTGTAGCTGGGTAGTTGCTTCATTAGGGCATGCAAAGCTGCAATTAGGCTCCTTGATAGAAAAAAACCCTAAATCAATCTGATTCTTGACTCCATTCTCCCAATAGACTAGGCATTGGTCCTAGATCCTTGGTTATCACATTAACTTAATGAAATATCATTCTTTCACCTCTTTTCTTCGTCCCCTAAGGATTAGGAGATTTTCTAGGGCTTGGTGCGAAATTTTAGGGAGGAGGAATTTTAGGATTCTGTCCAAACAGTTTCTTCATCTATGTCTCCTCTAGGCATCCTCCAGTTTTGAACGAATTCTGACGGTGGAATTTCAAATAAATTGATGCCCTAGCTATCACACCAAGAGGGAACCCTTGAAGCTGCTTTGACTTGGAGATTTCTTGAAGGTTTTCACTTTGTAATTCATCATTCAAAACCATTTCTCTTAACTATAGGTGATCATTGGATGAGCCTTTACCATGGTATATCTCTTAACCCTTGGTCTCTTATAATATTTCTCTCAAGGGGTTTTTAGTGGAAAGTCACCCTAGCTTCTCCCAAAGCTCACACTTCAGTTGAATCTTTCCATTGAATGAGCCATACTTGCCTCACTTTGAACCCTAGTATAAACACATCAATCACAAGTGAGGGATTTTGGAAGTTTTGATCTAAGGCATTCATCATTTTTGAATATTCCTAAACTCGAGGTCATCCTTCCCTCAAGCCTGGAGAGCCCTTCTTTTGCTTCTAAAACAAGAAACCTATTATCTGAGCCTCTACTTTAAATGCGGTTTGGAAATCACTGTTGGACATGTAATCCGCTAAGGGTTATGGTGTGGAAGTTGAATAGTCAAAGGGAGTCTAAGAGACCTTCGAATATGGAATCTAACAGTCATGTAAAATGTATAAATATATATCATTTGTCTAGTAAATGTATCTCATGTTTATATTATTTAGTTGTCTATTCGTTTGTGTGTCTAACATGGTTTTAGAGCAGGCGAATTCTTGCTTTTCTCAAATCTGAACCACTGGTTTTGTGGCCTCATATGCAAGGTAGATTTGCATTTCTTCCCATCTGAGTGTTGCTCTCAAAATGTTCTGAGCTAAGTTGCACGAAACGGGGAAACGGGGAAACGAGACGAAACGCGGAAGCGAAACGAAACGCGACCTCCCCAAAT